>JAWQFJ010000202.1:75000-125000 GCA_034096865.1 Theodoxus fluviatilis | reverse complement strand
AGACGAGGATTTGTCACGTGGGTGTGTATGTTGTGTGTGTATGTGTGTGTGTGTGTGTGTGTGTGTGTATTTCTGCGTGTGTGTGTATTTCTGCGTGTGTGTGTGTGTGTGTGTGTGTGTGTTTCTGCGTGAGTGTTTCTCTCTGTGTGTGTGTGTGTGTGTGTGTGTGTGTGTGTGTGTGTGTGTGTGTGTGTGTACGTGCGTGCGTCCGGGCATGTGTGGTATTGCGTGCGTGTGAACGCGAGCGTGCGTTTGTACGCGCGCGCGCATTTGTGCAGTGTGCATGCACGATTATGTGTGCCCATGCGCATGCGTTGAGGGGTGAGAGTGTGTGTTTGTGTGTGTGTGTGTGTGTGTGTGTGTGTGTGTGTGTGTGTGTGCGTGTTTTTGTGAACGAGCGCGCTTGTTAGCTTGTGGATGATATTTGTCGTCAGGATTTTCATTCCCAATTCAGCATGTGTGGAGCGTTCATAGTGCCACAAACAGCGGCAATCGCACCTGTGGAATGTTCCCAGGTCGCCTAAAATCAAGTCAGGCAGCTCGATAATGATATCCTCTGATAGAAGACTTTAGAGCGCAATGTTTTCGCAATGGGTTGCTAACGTACTACGTGAACTGCGACAATGGTCTGTTAAAGTAGGTGCGTTTTGTAGCTTTGCACATGACAGCTTAGCCGCGAAGTGGACACGAAAGCACACAACGCAGACTGACGCTGCTGGCTTCAGACGTCTTCCTACCTGGAGGAGGTCTTGGCGTGGGCACCACCAGCACAGTGGCGTTGAAAGATGACGTCACATTGATGCTGGCGCTGACGTCACTGATGTGGGCGCGCTCCGGCGAGAAGAGGAAGTCCAGGTCTGAGGTCCAAGCAGCGTCTGCAGAGAGAATGACACGGTGACGTCAGCAGATGGCGACAACTTCATCAGAAATAAAGTGAGATGAAGTGCAGAGGCCGGATAGAGTAGCTGGAGTGTCAACGTTGGATGACAAGCGTTCGACCTTTTCTCTAAAGTTTCCTTTCGGCGATATTTTAGAGTTTGAAAAATCTTTCTTCACTGTAGCCTGAAGAGGGGAATTTCTTTTTAAACTCCAAAAGCTCGCGGAAAAGGGAAACTTAGAGAAGTAGGCAACCGACTGACCTAAGGGTCTGACTTTCCAGTCAGAAATAGAGTGGCCTCTACCATTCGCTTGCAAGTTTCGTAGGGCAGGGCAGTTGTGATCCAGCGTAGAATATATAGCAATTAGCGAACAGTAAGCCGCATTGTCTCCACGTCAAGTAATGTATCAGCAGCGACAGACAACAACCTTCCGCCTTTATCCAGCCACGGCGTTTGTAGGAACAAAATTGTAAATGCGTAGCTCACGTGTCCTTCTGCAGCTCTCCAAATACAGAGTAGAACTCGTGAAAGTAGACAGTCGAAGTCTCATTGTGCACTCTCTCTCCATCACTTAATAGACCCAAATCCTTTATGTACACACACACACACACACACACACACACACACACACACACACACACACACACAGAGAGAGAGAGAGAGAGAGAGAGAGAGAGAGAGAGAGAGGGAGGGGGGGGGGGAGAAAGGGAGATGACATCAAAGAGACAGATGGACGGGAAGACAGGCAGCAGGCAGACGGACGGACGGGCGGTCGGACGGACGGGCGGACGGGCGGACGGACGGGCAGACAGACAGACAGGCAGGTACACAGCAAATGTCCACCTCTATCCAACATCACTCACACCCAAGCCCTCAAACTTACACTCAGGCAAGTGATTACCATACCGTGAGACTGAAATTTGCGGAATGCCAGTGATTGCTTTGCATCAGATGTATTACGCACAAACTTTAAGTGGAGTTGCACTGCTTCCTCTGTGTGTGACTTGGTGTAAAAAGAGCATAGATTTTTTCCAATGACAGAGACAAGTAGCTCATCAGTTCTGTTGATACAACACTCAGTTTTACCACTTTTAAAACGTGCTGGTGGTGTATTAATTTGTTTGGATTTTTTTCTCACGAGAAGAAATTCCGCGAAGAGTACAAATATCACTTTTGTCGACTGTGGCATAACCTACGGAGAGAAGGAATTCGTAAACGCGAAAAAGTCAAGTGCAGTCTTTGCACTTTTCGCGGAGAAAAATTCGTTACCGAGGTATAAATGAAAGAGGCAACAACCCAGTAGGTGCAAGTGATTGTGTCTGCGTCCCACTTTCTCTCCGGAGACGCCGTGCCCCACCGTGGGATATTATTAAGAGTTACTGCTGGTCTCCTCAGCTTCTGCAGCCGCTCCGCGTCTCCTCGAGAGAGCGCTGCTACGGAGATAACAGGCTGCATGACTGCACTCATCTCCAAGCCAGCAAATCAGCGGCAAATCGGAGCAACGGACAGCACCAACTAAACTGCCTGGAGCTCCCAACTCAATTACCTCTCTGGGTAGGGTCAGGCCACAGCGGGTTTCGACGCCGTGTCAAAACAAGATCAGATAAATCTAAACGAATGCCCTCTCCCGCCAATTCCGCCCTCTTTTCTAGAGACGCAAAATGGAGTTAAGATTCATGGAGGTGCATCAACGAGGGTGACGACGAATGTCAAATGGTACGCCAGGTTCAAACTCGCAATGAGAGTAGTGTCACAGAAGATAGACAGACGATGGATAATGCATGGATGAATGATAGATGATGGATGGATTAGATTTTACGGTCTCTCAACCTCTGTGGGGTACGCAAAGCTACTGATTACCTGAATCATGGGTGTTACATAAATTGCGAGCAAGTCAAGAGTTATTTCCCAGGTCACTCGCCTTTTGCGAATGGCGTAGGGAGAAGAGTTGGGTCTATTACCTTCTACCTACAGGGAGGCCTCACGGGAATAGACAACAGAGTTGCTTGTCTTCCATGAGCAAAGTCAGCAAAGGAAGTTGGAGGAAGTACCGCGGGGTGTCCGAAGAGTGAAACTGAGCCTCGATCGTCTGTTTTCCGCCTCCTTAAAGGCGCTACGACACCAAACTCGCACTAAAAGTGCCTTTCCTTATTACGACTTCTGCCTGATGGAGCAACATAAGCTGCTCAAGTCTTAGGATTACAGATTGACTTAATGCAAACTTACAAAACCTTAAAGTCTCACTCCTGAGAGAGAGAGGGAGAGAGGAAGAGAGAGATAGGGAGAGAGAGAGGGAGAGAGAGAGAGAGAGAGAGAGAGAGAGAGAGAGAGAGAGAGAGAGAGAGAGAGAGAGAGAGAGAGGGAGGGAGGGAGGGGGGAGGAAGGGAGAGAGAGAGAGAGGGAGGAAAGGGAGGAAGGGAGAGATAGAGGGAAGAAGGGAGAGAGAGAGAGGGAGGAAGGGAGAGAGAGAGGGAGGAAGGGAGAGATAGAGGGAAGAAGGGAGAGAGAGAGAGAGAGAGAGAGAGAGAGAGAGAGAGAGAGAGAGAGAGAGAGAGAGAGAGAGAGAGAGAGAGAGAGAGACAGAAAGAGAGAGGGGGGGGGGTCACATGGTGTTTCATCGCTATACTGAAACGAGCTTCAGTTCATCAAATGCTGCTGCATTTAACGTGGCAAACTGCAGAATAAGTGGAAGTGTAAAAAACGTGGTTACGAAAAAAAGTTCTCTCTACATTAGATCACGACCATCTTTCAATAGCAATTTACGATTGGCTCTTGATTTGCAGCACGCACTCGCAGAGATGATTGGTTGGGGGTGTTCCGAGAGATCAAAGACTTCCGAGAGCTCTTGCACAGTCGCAGCGATAAGGAACTTGTCAGTCACCTTTGTGGTGTACGTTGTGCTCGCTGCGTTTCCCCATGCAGTCCCGGTGGGCGAGGGGTTAGCGAGTAAGCATTCTCTGCAGGGCATCCTGCCTCCAGCACAGGGCTGCACTTGACTGGATTGCGGCAGCCCGTCTGCGACCCAAAGACCCTCAGCCTTTTGCAGTCTCACCTTGGATCAGGGCTGAGGGCGCCTCTACGCCTAGATGTACAGTTGCATTATAGAGATAAAACGGACGCTCGTCGTCATCCACACTCTCCTAACTTGAAATGAGAGAGAGAGAGAGAGAGAGAGAGAGAGAGAGAGAGAGAGAGAGAGAGAGAGAGAGTGAGTGATTCCAGTTGTTAATTCAGATTATGGAAGTGTTTGAGCGGGAAAAACGAACGCGCAATCGTCATCCACACTCTCTTTTTTGAAAATGTAATGGAAGAGGGCGCTTTCCTCGTTAAAACAAACAAACAAACAAACAAAACTGACTGCTTTTTAAATGAGGAGGAAAATACATTCTTAAAATGTAGCTGCTGCTAAGATTACACTGCAACCGGTTAACTTGTTAAGTGTTGTTGAAATTTCTTTGGAGAACGTTTTTAAAGGAGAGAAACTGCTAGGATGAGCTGTGAAAACTTTCCTCGGTACAAATATGCGGGCAGGCAGCCACTTCATCTCTCCATTCTACTTTGTATTCCAGTGCCAAGCACGCGAGTAACCGTTACCCGTGAACGGAATTTACCTCTGGCACCTTGGAGAAAAACCCTTGCCAGAGACTGCTGTTTGGTTCAAGAATATCTTTCCTTCCTTCCCCTACTTCCCATTCCTAACCTTCCATATCCTTCCCCGATAGGCTGCGTGCTGCATATGCGAAATTCTTACAGGTGAGAGGAAAAAGAAACACCGCTGACACTAGCTTGGGTGAACTCACACCCGCGGGAAACACAATTCACCACCACAGCAGGGCCGTTTTTCGTCGCCCTGCGGTCCAGCAGAGGGTTAGACAAATGTTCGCAGCGTAGTGTTCAGCGTGACTCGGGGTCTGCGATAGGTCAGGTCTTGGAGAAATGCCTCCGGCACTCCCTGTGATGCCGACTTCTGTGGCAGAACTGCAGAGCGAGTCGAAGGTGGATCCGCTTCATGTGCACTGCGCTTACACAACAGAGAGAGCCCTCTCTGCAGCACGGACCTCGGATCGCTGGCAAAGCAATCGCCTCTCCCAGACCAGGCAAACACGGCCGAGAATCCGAGTTGTTGGCGATAAACAAGGTTTCAAGTAGCCCACAGCCTCCTCTTCAGTTGGAAGGCAGATCTCCTTCGTGTTCAACTCCGCCAACGCTAAGACTGTTCCCTTCCTCATTGAAAAAAGTCTTTTCAACTCGTCTGCCAACTTTTCGCTCACTTGGTATCTGTGACTGCGAGACTCTCTCTCTCTCTCTCTCTCTCTCTCTCTCTCTCTCGCGCGCGCGCGCGCGCGCGCGCGCGCGCACACCCACACCCACCCACCCACACACACACACACACACACACACACACACTCATCCCTCGTAAGTCCGGAATAATTATGTCAGTCGCCAAGCTGCTGTGCACTTCAATGGGCGTCATGTAATGCATCATTGTTCCTCGAATGCTACCATAGCCTCTCTCCTAATCCACCTTTCCAATCTTTTCCTCCCCTCATCCTACCCTTCCCGCCCACTCCTCTCTCTCTCTCTCTCTCTCTCTCTCTCTCTCTCTCTCTCTCTCTCTCTCTCTCTCTGAGAGCCTGGCACCAATTACTGCCTTCTCCTCTCTTTCCCATTTCAATAAACAAATTTCCAGGGGAGGAGCATCGCGTGAACAATGGGCCCACTTGAGGCGGGCGCGGGTCGGGGGCATTCTGGAGTCATTGGCTGACGTCTTATTAAATAAACTCTGGACTCAGCCACCAATTGCCGTCTCATCGGCTGCTTGGGCTCGCATCAGTCCTGCGTGTTCTCGCCCCCACCCTGATAACAGTCCTCACGCCGCCTGGATTCGATTTCCAACCCAAATAATCCAAGGATGCAGGCCAGAACGTGGCAGTTTTTCTCCTTGCTTAATTGAGTAAATTGGCGATGGCAGCGGGCACTGCGACGCAATTGCAGGAGAGGGTTTCGAGTTAGAACGGGGCTTCCGCCTCTTCAGGGCGGAGGATTCGGAATTTTCAATGGGCAGGAACAAGGGTTGACGAAAACCTCTCATCGAGTCTCTCCGCAAGAGTTCCGTCCTAAGATCGGAGCATCAGTTGATCAGGTGCACCTTTCACGTCCGAATTACACTAGAAATCGATGACAAGTTTCCTTTTATACACAGTCACGGGAAGTAACTCTCGTCAGTTAATCCCCCAATGCAGACGAGGGCTCCCTCTATTGTTGGACGTGTTTTGAGTAATAACAGTCAGCACCGACAGATTTGGTTGGGTTCGGTGACGCCACGCTTTTGCCCAGTAGTTGTCTTCATGCGGTGAGAGTAGTGCTATACGGAAACAAAAAGGTAAAAACTGAATACGAAAATCTGACCAGTTTCATAAAGCGGCTGTTTCCAGTTCAAAAGTTAATTGTAAAATCAAGGAAGTTATTGTCATCATAAAGAGGTGCGTATCGACTTAATTTTTCTTCTATGCTAAAGGGCCGGGAAAAACCACAACTTTGACTGACAAATATTCGATTTCTCAGCTCAGTTTATTTGAGCTACTTTGATAGATAATCACTCAAACAGAGATTGTGACGCACATAAGTCTGGGCACAATGCAACCTCGCGTCGAAAATATGTATTTCGCTTTCATTCATTACGTCGGAAGTTATGACGCATAGCATCATCAATTGAAGGTAACAATTTCAAACGTTGCCTTCAAATTATAGTTGCTGTTACTGCTGGGAAAGTTCGGCAGTTTCTTACGACTGAAAAACTCTGTCATTCAGTGCCTTTAACACTCCGTCGGAGAACTTTAAAATCACTCCACGTGACTCCAAAATTCTCGTGAGAGGCAGGCAGCAGGTGGGGTTACATCATTACCCTACAGGTATACAACAGCTGCCGTCGTTAACCCCCAGGTAGACGACAGGTGGGCAGAGAAAAATAGGGATCACCCACCAGTGATGCCTACTTGGCTGTCAGGACGCGTCAGTCACAGAGACAGAGACGATTGCAGATAGACGCTCGTCACGTGTTTGCAACACCGCGTGACCCAGGAATCGGAGAGGAATGCTTTATGAAAACAGCGAAGGAGATGTCGAGTCTTTTGGAATAGATCTTTCCTGGGATTCCTTTCGCAATCGCGTCAATCTTCGCGCACCTTCCACTCTGCTTTCCGAACTTCTGTGCTTGCGCTTGCACGCACGGTTACGCATGCATCCCACTAAAGTATATGCTTGAACTACACACACACACACAAAAACACACACACACACACACACACACACACACATACACTCACTCATTTACATAAAAACGCATTATATGAAGGGGAGAGAGGGGGGGGGGGGGGGCGGCGGGGAGGAGGGAGAGCAAGCATAGTCAATAACTATTCACAGACACACACGAAGGCATACAGACGAATGCACACCACGCTAAACGAACACCCAAATTGGCAAGAAATGAAAATAGTGTCGAATCTTTACTTTCACGTTAGTGCCACTTCCAGACGAGAAGGGTGCGAGTGGCGGGGGAATGGAAAGTTATTACAGGGGCTGGCGTCAGACAAGCAGCAGATCTGTGTACAGGACATTCGCACCCCACTCTCGGCAAGATTGCGCTGCAAGTATTTCGGGTCCTCTTCGAGGGGCAGGGAGACCAGTGCGGTTTCGTAACAGCCCTTTAACTGTCTACAGGGAAAGCCCCGGCCTTTCTTATCGAGGGAATCGTGACCGGGTCCAGTGTTTTTTCTTCACGAGTTGCTGAAATTAGTTTCGAGACTCCCGTTCTATTTACAATTGCGGGTTTTATTCGCAATCACTGTCGGCCCCGGCCCTAACTTATCCCCGGCAGGTGATGCCCTGAGCTCCCTCCAACTGCCCAAACGGGAGTTCCATCTTACCGCGATAAGGCCGAGGCAGGGAGGAAATGGAGGGAATGTGGACATGCGCCAAACGCCCGCCGTGATTGGCACGAGGGGATGGCTGATAGCACGATCCGGGTAAGCATCATCGCCTCCACGATCAAAGCATCCAGGAGCAGTGAAGGCATTGATAGAAGTGGCCAGCGCCGGAATGGAAGCAGCGGCGGCAGCAGCAGAAGAAACACAACAAGAAGTTGCAGCAGCTGAACTAGCAGCAGTACTAGTAGCAGAAGAAGTCGCAAAAGTAGCTGTTGCAGGAATGGAGGTAGCAGCGATATCAGAAGCAGTTGTAGACATGTCGCTAATAGGCCGTAGAAGCAGAAGCAGCAACAGAGATAGCAGTTGCAGCAACAGAGATAGCAGTTGCAGCAACAGAGATAGCAGTTGCAGCAACAGTAAAGCAACACAAGCAGCAGGAGTGACGGCAGCATATGAGTAGTAGCAGCAGTGGAAGCAATGGCAACTGCAGCATAGTAGAGATTACAGCGGCGACACAGCAATGTATGTTTCCTGATGTCACCACTCACTAACTTCACGCACATGTATACAGCGCCACCATACTTACACCGGCACTATTGCCATAACCATGGCCACCCATGATACCACTGCCAACATAACATATCACACCTTTTTCTTTACCACAAGCATCAACACCAAGGCTGTTATTCTCATAATTACGTCCGTCCCCAACACCATCACCACCACCATCACCATCAACATCATCACCACCACCGCCACACCATCACCACCAACATCACCACCATCGACACTACCATCACCATCACTATCACTACCACCATCACCACCAACATCCCTACCACCACCACCAACATCACCACCAATATCACCACCACCACCATCACTACCAACATCACCACCAACATCACTACAATCACCACCACCATCACCACCAATATCACCACCACCACCACCACCAACATCACCACCAATATCACCACCACCACCATCACCACCATCAACACCAACATCACCACCAACATCACTACCACCACCACCACCATCACCACCAATATCACCACCACCACCATCACCACCAACATCACCACCACTATCACCATCACCATCACCACCACCATCACCATCAACATCGCCACCAACATCACTACCAACATCATCACCACCATCACCATCAACACCAATCATCAACCATCACCACCAACATCAACATCATCACCAATCATCACTAGCACCACCACAACCACCATCAGCAGCAGCATCGTCAGCAGCATCACCGTCACAGCATCTTAACCAGCAGTACAATCACCACAGCCAACACCACCACCTCAAACACCATGGCAAACTTTCTCGTCGTTGCTTCTAGCACCAGTGCATTTTGTTTCCATCACAGATTGACACTAACCTCAGCCAAAACTGCTTGGTGAAATGTATTGTAGATAATTCTACTGAGAACAATGGACAGTTTTCAGCCAGGAAGAATATTTCAGTCTTAATTCTGGTAGGTGTTCATGGATGGGGATAAAGATACATAAACCTGTTATCATACAGATAACTTGGGCAGCTACTTTTGGTTTATTTTGGAAAAACTTATCGGACCAGGAACAGTTTAACTGCCTTTATTCTGCGGAACACCTTCAATATGAACTAAGATAACACAGTTGAAGCTTAGAACTTCACAAAATAGTTATTTCAAGACATGAAAGGATTAAGACACGTGTTATTTCTTCAGGCTCCCACTTGCAAAGCAAATTGCAACTCATTGAGTCTCTCTCTCTCTCTCTCTCTCTCTCTCTCTCTCTCTCTCTCATACAAGTATACAAAATGTCATTCTAACGATACGAGTCTTTGTCCTGAAAAGACAGACAGGAAGAGCTTTCATTTTGAACTTCTTCCCAGCCTCCTTGTACGCAGTCTTTCTACATCTGTCCTAAGGCAAGATCTCTGGCCGTGTCTAGGCCTCTACACAGGCTCATGCCGGAAGGCCTGCAAGACATGGCAACATGGCCGATACCTGTGATGCCACAAGTGAGTGGACGAGGGCGATGAGAGCACAGACAACGGCGGCACTCTGGAGGCACTAATGTGCTTGGAGGCAGCGCGCCCGTTTACGTCTCAGACCTGCATGGCCTCCCCAGGTGTTGGCCAGGTGGAAAGAGGCACGTCCACATGCCGCAAGGAGGCATCCCGAAACGCGACCATTTACGAAAGTTGCGCTGAAGACGTATGATGAAAATTCTACGTGTACTGGTTACAGCGTTCATCCGTTTAAGCATAGCACTTTGCTTCTTCGATTTTCGTATTGAACAGGAAAGTGTCCACGACCATTGACATAAGTAGGGCTGGGGATTTTTCTGGTAGCAGTGACAGCTGCATTGCATTGCATAAATCGCCTATGCAGTCATAATTCGCAAAATCTAATTTACTTTTCCTCAACTGGAGTTTTATTCAAATGACCTCTGTAGACAATAATGTTCGTAACTCCTTTTTGGGTAGAATCTTACTACGCTGTTTTTCACCTTTCTAGCAAGTCGCTATCTTTCCCAAAATCTCTCTCTCTCTCTCTCTCTCTCTCTCTCTCTCCAGTAATGCAATGGGCCGATGGCCTCCAAATAAATCAAATCAAATCAAATCTCTCTCTCTCCAGCCGTGGGCTGTTGTCATGGATGGAGGAGATGATTGGGGGAGCAGGGGGGAATTCCAGGACGAAGACCCTGCATACCGGGGCTCGGGGTGGAGTGATGACTGCAGCCCTCCCTCCCTGCTTTGGCCCCATGCAATCTGCACATGCATTCCCTGCGCTGATGGATGGACGGAGTTGGCTCTCGTCGACAGAGTGGTCGCCCTTTGAGGCGACAGGAGGCGCCATGGCCTTCTCGTGCATCACCTTCCGTTTTCTTTCATCTTTCTGCAAACATGGAGCCCGTTCCATGTTACTTAGCCATCTCTACTCTCGCACTTCTCTTGCAATGGGTCTTGCCATTTTCACAGACTCAATCTCTGATCTTGCGAATTCCTATTTTGTATCGTCCATGATTCTTCAGATTCCGGTATCAAATGCGATTTTGTGTTTTTAAAGACAACTTTGGCTTACTGCATGGTAAAACCCCAATCCATCAGGGGTCATCAGGACATCACACATATACACAGACAGACAGACAGACAGAACAGACAGACACAGACAGACAGACAGACAGACAGACACACAGACAGACAGACAGACAGACAGACAGACAGACAGACAGACAGACAGACAGACAGACAGACAGACAGACAGACAGACAGACAGACAGACAGACAGACACACAGACACACAGACAGACACACAGACAGACAGACAGACACACAGACAGACAGACAGACAGACAGACAGACAGACATCACCTGGAAAAAAAGAAAACAGAAAAAAAATTGACCGGAGTCTGACCAATTGTATTCTCTCGTGAGAGAAGTGGGCCCTGAAGAGGGCCGTTACTAGAGCAGTCGTAGGCTTCTAGAGCAGTCGTAGGCGAGCTTTCGGAGGGGATCCTCCTTCTTCAGGCCAAGTGGTACAGGACTGGCAGGCGTAGGGTTTAAATAGGGAACTGGCGGAGGCTCGTGCAACGCAAGTCCCCCGAGAAAAGCAGGAGTGGACATGCGCTCACCCCCGTAGAAGGACCGTCCACACCGCAGAGAACACGGGGAACCCGTGCCACAGAGCAGGGCGGGCTCAACGGTAGTGAGCCATGAAGCCCGTGTCTCTGTTGAGCCCGGTGTGCTGCGTGCCAAACCTGATGATGAGTCTCTGCTCCATAACCCGACGTTGGTGGAGGTCGTGCAACCCGCCCCTCAGCACGCTCACGAGCATGTCAGCGGGTGAGTGGTCGGACAGGTTGAAGTGTTCGCTGACTGGGAGGGGCGACAGGTTTCTGATGGTGGCGCGGTGCCCGTTCATCCGTTGGCGGAGTCGCTGACCAGTCTCTCCGATGTACCAAGCGTCAGGGCATCCTCTGCGGCACCTGATGAGATATACCAAATCTCTGGAATGGCAGGTATGCTTGCCTCTGACGTGGTGTACGGTCTGGCCCCTGGTAATCGTCGTCTCCGTGCAGATGATCGCGCACGTGGAACACCGCGCCGCCTTACAGGGTTGCATGCTGCCGTCCTCCGTGGGGTGGTGGTCGGGGAATTTGCTGCGGACCAGCAGACTCCTCAGGTTAGGTGGTTGGCGGAAGGCGAGGACAGGAGGAGCCGGAAGTGCACGAGAGAGGCGCTCGTCCTCACTGAGGAAATGTTGGAGACTCCTAATCACCTTCCGCAGCTTCTCCGCCCCAGGGAAGAAACTCGCGACTAGAGGGACTCTGTTGGCCCCCGAGTGCCTGTCCCGACGAAGAAGAAGCTCCTCCCGTCTTTTAGTAGTGGCCCTGTAGAACTGCCGGTCGATGCTCCCACCGTGGTGTCCGCTACGGAGGAGGGCCGCCTTCAGTCCCCGGAGGTGCCTGTCACGATCCCCCGCATCGGAGCAGATTCGGTGGATCCGAAGCGCCTGTCCATAGGGGATGGACTGCTTGACATGCCTCGGGTGGGAACTGGAGTGGTGGAGCATCTGCATGCTGTCCGTGGGCTTACGGTACAGGGAGGTAGTGAGCTGTCCATCCGTTATGGTGACCCGAGTGTCCAGAAAGGTGACCGACTCCTTGGAGAAGGTCATAGTTAGTTGAATGGTAGGGGAGAACCCGTTGATCTCCTGGTGGAGTTCCTGGAGGGCCTGTTCCCCGTGGTTCCAGATGAGAAACAAGTCATCAATGTACCTGATGTAGAAGCTGGGGCGCAGGGGGCGGCTGGAAAAAAAACCCTCTTCGAACCTGTGCATGAAGAGATTCGCATACTGCGGGGCGAATCTGGTGCCCATGGCTGTGCCGTGCCTCTGCAGGTACATTTTGTCACCAAAGGAGAAGGCGTTATGCTCGAGGATGAACCGAATGAGAGCAAGGATGGTATCGGGAGAGGAACAGTCGCTTTCGCGTAGAGCCGACGCGGTGGCTGCTATGCCCTCCTCGTGGGGGATGCTGGTGTAGAGGGCTGCCACATCCATCGTAGCCAGTAGCGTATTCTGAGGGACCCTTCCGTGTCCTGCCAACTTGTTGAGGAAATCAGTGGTGTCCCTGCAAAAACTCGGCGTTTTCTCCACGATGGGTCTTAAGATTCCCTCCACATACCCCGATATCTCCTCACTAATGGTTCCTCTCCCCGATACTATGGGGCGGCCCGGGACGTTCTCCTTGTGTACCTTAGGAAGAAGGTAGAATACCCCCAGCCGGGGGTCGCTGGGAACGAGTCCCGATATGGAGGGCTGCAAGTCAAGGGGGAAGGTCCCTATCAGTTGGCGTAGTTCCCGTAGGTGTTGGCCGGTGGGATCCGTTTCTAGGGGTGTGTAGTGGGCTGGGTTCGAAAGTTGGCGTTCGGCCTCGTTCCGGTAGTCAGTGCGGTTCAGGATGACAGTGGCCCCTCCCTTGTCCGCAGGCTTGACGATTATCCCTGGGTTGGACTTCAGGGTCTCGATGGCCCTCCGTTGCAGAGGCGAGAGGTTGTGGACAACCTTCTGCCTGCTGTGGATGAACTGGGTGCTGATGAGTTTACGGAGGCTCTGAGCATAGAGGTCAAGTTTCAAGTTCCTGCCTTCTGCTGGAGTGAACCTAGAGCTACGTTTGACGTTTCCGCCCTCTGTGCTGGACTGGTTCGTGTTCGTGGAGTCATTCTCGAAGAAGTACTCTTTGAGTCTGAGTCGGCGGATATACTCTTCAGTATCCCCGGCTAGTTGGACGGGATCCATACCCCTAGTGGGGCAGAACTTTAACCCTCGTTCAAGTACTTCCATCTCGGCTGACGTGGGGGTGTAGCTGGAAAGGTTGATAACCGTTCGGACAGGGGTATCCTCATCGCTGTCAACCTGGGCTCCGAGGTTACGCAATTTCCTTTGTTTCTTCTTGATAGCGATGGCGCGTTGTTGTGCCCGGGTTGCCTTTGCGATATTACGGAGATGGTTGGAGGTTGAGGTATGGGTCGAATTCAGTTCGTTCAGAAGGTGTTCCCGTTTGTTGTATAAAAGATGAACGAGATGTTTCAGCATCTTGAGGGAAGTTTCGTGGCACAGTCTCTCCGCGTATGCAGAGTTGTGGGTGCTGTGGGGGTATGTGGAGGGAATCTTAAGACCCATCGTGGAGAAAACGCCGAGTTTTTGCAGGGACACCACTGATTTCCTCAACAAGTTGGCAGGACACGGAAGGGTCCCTCAGAATACGCTACTGGCTACGATGGATGTGGCAGCCCTCTACACCAGCATCCCCCACGAGGAGGGCATAGCAGCCACCGCGTCGGCTCTACGCGAAAGCGACTGTTCCTCTCCCGATACCATCCTTGCTCTCATTCGGTTCATCCTCGAGCATAACGCCTTCTCCTTTGGTGACAAAATGTACCTGCAGAGGCACGGCACAGCCATGGGCACCAGATTCGCCCCGCAGTATGCGAATCTCTTCATGCACAGGTTCGAAGAGGGTTTTTTTTCCAGCCGCCCCCTGCGCCCCAGCTTCTACATCAGGTACATTGATGACTTGTTTCTCATCTGGAACCACGGGGAACAGGCCCTCCAGGAACTCCACCAGGAGATCAACGGGTTCTCCCCTACCATTCAACTAACTATGACCTTCTCCAAGGAGTCGGTCACCTTTCTGGACACTCGGGTCACCATAACGGATGGACAGCTCACTACCTCCCTGTACCGTAAGCCCACGGACAGCATGCAGATGCTCCACCACTCCAGTTCCCACCCGAGGCATGTCAAGCAGTCCATCCCCTATGGACAGGCGCTTCGGATCCACCGGATCTGCTCCGATGCGGGGGATCGTGACAGGCACCTCCGGGGACTGAAGGCGGCCCTCCTCCGTAGCGGACACCACGGTGGGAGCATCGACCGGCAGTTCTACAGGGCCACTACTAAAAGACGGGAGGAGCTTCTTCTTCGTCGGGACAGGCACTCGGGGGCCAACAGAGTCCCTCTAGTCGCGAGTTTCTTCCCTGGGGCGGAGAAGCTGCGGAAGGTGATTAGGAGTCTCCAACATTTCCTCAGTGAGGACGAGCGCCTCTCTCGTGCACTTCCGGCTCCTCCTGTCCTCGCCTTCCGCCAACCACCTAACCTGAGGAGTCTGCTGGTCCGCAGCAAATTCCCCGACCACCACCCCACGGAGGACGGCAGCATGCAACCCTGTAAGGCGGCGCGGTGTTCCACGTGCGCGATCATCTGCACGGAGACGACGATTACCAGGGGCCAGACCGTACACCACGTCAGAGGCAAGCATACCTGCCATTCCAGAGATTTGGTATATCTCATCAGGTGCCGCAGAGGATGCCCTGACGCTTGGTACATCGGAGAGACTGGTCAGCGACTCCGCCAACGGATGAACGGGCACCGCGCCACCATCAGAAACCTGTCGCCCCTCCCAGTCAGCGAACACTTCAACCTGTCCGACCACTCACCCGCTGACATGCTCGTGAGCGTGCTGAGGGGCGGGTTGCACGACCTCCACCAACGTCGGGTTATGGAGCAGAGACTCATCATCAGGTTTGGCACGCAGCACACCGGGCTCAACAGAGACACGGGCTTCATGGCTCACTACCGTTGAGCCCGCCCTGCTCTGTGGCACGGGTTCCCCGTGTTCTCTGCGGTGTGGACGGTCCTTCTACGGGGGTGAGCGCATGTCCACTCCTGCTTTTCTCGGGGGACTTGCGTTGCACGAGCCTCCGCCAGTCCCCTATTTAAACCCTACGCCTGCCAGTCCTGTACCACTTGGCCTGAAGAAGGAGGATCCCCTCCGAAAGCTCGCCTACGACTGCTCTAGAAGCCTACGACTGCTCTAGTAACGGCCCTCTTCAGGGCCCACTTCTCTCACGAGAGAATACAATTGGTCAGACTCCGGTCATTTTTTTCTGTTTTCTTTTTTTCCAGGTGAACTTTGTATAGTCTGACACCGGCTCCTTACCTCTAGACAGACAGACAGACAGACAGACAGACAGACAGACAGACAGACAGACAGACAGACACACAGACAGACAGACAGACAGACAGACACACAGACAGACAGACAGACAGACAGACAGACAGACAGACAGACAGACAGACAGACAGACAGACAGACAGACAGACAGACAGACAGACAGACACACAGACAGACACACAGACAGACACACAGACAGACACACAGACAGATTAGCCGAAATAAAACACAAAGCAAAGTAAAGGTTGTCGTTGTTTGTTAGGCTGTGGATATCAATCTGTTAATAGTTTCGATCACTGCCCTCGTGATTCTAGGCAAAACTAGTCACAGACTGTATCTTGTGGAGATGAACTTGTCAGTCCTGGGTGCACAATTTGCCGCATGAGTAGTCACAGACCTTACACCACCGGCAGTGGCACAAGCGCAACACGGAGTACACGGACGTGGAATCACATCAGACGAGATACTCCAAGACTGGAGGCAAGGCCATTCTGACGACGTGCCCATGCCAAGGCAGGGGAAAGGGCTTAGTGCAAGACTCTGTGACGCCACACAGAACTGCCAAGGCCCGTAACCCAGGCAGACTAATGAGCAAGGCGAGCTTGCGTTCTGGTGTGGAGCGACGCGCGACCAGGCACGTGTGAATCGTGATTGGCTGCGTCGCCTTCGCTGCACGTTAGTTACAAACAAGTGTTGCCTGGGTGTGTGTGTCTTTACTGCTTCCCCAAGAGCACTTCCCTTCCCGCACCACGAAACTGGCAGGCACGTCTCAAATGGATGTTCTTCATTGTCAGGTGGCGAGCACAGCTTGCTGTCTGAAGTACCTCGCCTTGTAAACATAGCCAGCTTAATTTCAGAGGAGAAACTCTGTTTGGAGTGCAGTTGTGCGCGCGTGCATGTGCGTGCGCTCGTGTGTGTGTGTGTGTGTGTGTGTGTATGTGTGTGTAAGCGCGCGCGTGCGTGTGTTGTGAGTATATGCCTATATATGTGTGTTTGCGTATGTGGGCACGCGTTGGCGCGCGTGCATATGTGCACTTTTACATCCTTGTGCACAAGATGTATAAGAATGTATGCGTTTACGAGAGCGGGCGGATGCATGTGGATGTTTCCCATTTGCGCACACGATATTGTGCGGGTTGACATTTTCAGTCCTCGGGTACTACAACGTCTCACTCCATTAAAGGGCAACCCTTTCAACCACTTTTTGTCCCTGGAAATGTCTCTGACCAACTTGCCACCTTTTGTGCTGTCTTTGCGGCCACTCTGGGGAATACGGCTTGTTTGACACAGTCACCTCTCCCACAAAGGTGGCATTTAGAGAGCATCCCAATGGCGATCAAAGCGAGCACGCTCTCCCACAAACAATCCTCTCAAGGGGAGAAGAAGCTTGTTTTCTGTTCCTCCCAAAGACATGGGCAGCACTACAACAGAGGCTAATTTCTGGGGGCTGCGATAAAGGCGTGAGGAGTTAGCTTTCAATAATCGCTTCCACCCTCTGAGATCTTATCCTCTAGCACCGCCATGGCTGCCAACAGACACAAAGCTAGGAGACGCTGGAGGAAGGAGCTCCGTGAAGAGGGAATGGAGTTGGGCAGTGACGGAAACGCCTTGTGCCATTGTATTGTTACAGACCCCAGCAATCGTCTGTCTGTCTGTGTGTCTGTCTGTCTGTCTGTCTGTGTGTCTGTGTGTCTGTCTGTGTGTCTGTCTGTCTGTCAGTCTGTCTGTCTGTGTGTCTGTCTGTGTGTCTGTATGTGTGTCTGTCTGTCTGTCTGTCCTTGTGTCTGTCTGTGTGTCTGTGAGTCTGTCTTTCTGTCTGTCTGTGTGTCTGTCTGTGTTTCTGTCCGTCGGTGTGTCTGTGAGTCTGTCTGTCTGTTTGACTGCCTGTGTTACTGTATGTCTGTGTGTCTGTCTGTGTATTTGTTTGTAAGTTTGTCAGTCTGTTTGTATGTCTGTCTGTGTTTCTGTCTCTGTGTCTGTCTGTGTGTGCGTCTGTGTGTGTGTGTGTGTGTGTGTGTGTGTGTGTGTGTGTGTGTGTGTCTGTCTCTTTTTTCTCTTTTTCTCCCCCCCCCCTCCTCTCTTTATCTCTCTCTCTCTCTCTCTCTCTCTCTCTCACTCTCTCTCACACACACACACACACACACACACACACACACACACACACACACACACACACACACACAGTTGGACAGATAGCGAGGGAGGAAGAGAGGGAGGGAGGAAGTGGAGGTGACAGAGAGACAAAAAAGCAAGCAGGGGGGTGGGGGGGAGGGGGGGGGAGGGGGGGGGGGGGGGGGGAGGGTGGGAGGGTGGGTGGGGAGACACAGGCATGAACTGAGGAAAGGTAAACTCTTGGACTGGGTCTCCATCAGATAGGACGTGTAGGACGTCCATGGCTACTGGTGTTGGCAGGGGAGGCAACTCAGTGCTGGAGGCGGCCGCTGAAATCCCGGCGTTCTGGCAGACCTTTGCTGGCCTCTGCCCTTCTCTCTATCGCATCCATAGACTGTGAGAGGCAGGAAGATGAAAGAAGACAGATCTACCCACGCCCCCGCTTCCTTCCATTCTCCCTGTGCCCTCTCTCCCTCGTACCTGTCTTGAGCCAGGCGCTACCTTGCTAGGGTTGCATGTGATATGAGTTCACATCTCTGTGTCTCTCTCTGTCTGTGTCTCTGTCTGACTGTCTGTCTGTCTGTCTGTCTGTCTGTCTGTCTGTCTGTCTGTCTGTATGTCTGTCTGTCTGTCTGTCTGTCTGTCTGCCTGCCTGCCTGCCTGTCTGTCTGTCTGTCTGTCTGTCTGTCTGTCTGTCTGTCTGTCTGTCTGTCTGTCTGTGTGTGTGTGTGTCTGTCTGTCTGTCTGTCTGTCTGTCTGTCTGTCTGTCTGTCTGTCTGTCTGTCTGTCTGTCTGTCTGTCTGTCTGTCTGTCTGTATACAGCAAATTGTATTGGAGCTGACGAATTTAAGGCGAGGAGACAACATTGTTTACTTTCCATCCTTGATCTTCTGAAGTTTCATACAAGATTGAAATATTCAACTAACTTTTCTTTGAGTCGTTTTGTAATCAACTTGGGCGAGGCAAAGTTTTCTCATTTGACTGTGTCTCATATCACAGCTGAAAGTAACATGCAAAGAATAAATAACCAGGATGTCGAGTAATTTTAATAACTGGAATAAAGCATCAGTTGCTAGCGTGCTATTCGATTGTCAATAAAATGAAGAGAGATCTTACTCAAAGGTTAAATAACAAACAATATTCCCTTTCTCCCTCTTCTTTCCCTCGACTTCACCCGACCGCGCTATCACCCGCCTCCACCACGGCGGAGTGTCGTAACGTTCTAAGCATTTACCACTTCACGGTGTGTTAAGTCCAAACCTTTCCAACAACATCTGCCTGGGGAAGTGACAATCCAGGTAAAACCAGTGAAATCCCAGGTGAAATTGGTGGGCGTGACGTGACACACCAGCCACCCCCCCCCCCCCCACCCCCAACAGTCCTTTGGGTATCAGTGTCCTGTGCTGTGAAACCCAACACACCGCACCTCAAAGCTGTCCCCTTTCTCGCGCCTTCACATGCCCGTGCCCACCACCCATGTCCTCTCTCATCTTCCATGCAGCTTTGTGGGGTCAGTTTAGATGTCTCCCTTGTTTGTAGGTCTTGAACAGCAACTTGTCACAGTGAGCCCCTACCTCGCCCCATCCCGCCTCCACCTCCCACTCGCCTATTCCATCTCTCCTTTCTTACCTCCCACTCTCACATCTCAGCTTCCACTCTCCCTCCTCACCTACATGTACGTCGCCCCTAGTCACTCTCAGCCGGTCGTTGGAAGGAAGCGGCACTGTCTCTGCCTCTTCCTCCTCCTCCTGGGATAACGACACACCGCTCCGTCCCTCTCCATATTCTCCTTTCACCAACATGGTCAACCCCAGCCCCCGCCCCCTCCATTTCCTTTGCAGAGCACCTGCCGCGCATCCAGGCATCCCCTTGCTCGGATCACCACTGGGATCTCCCAGCAGGACAGAGACCTGATCCGTGGAGAAGTCCGCCACACAGGCAGAAGAGAAGACGGCCGCCATAGCGGTCTTAATCCTCTCGCTTCGCCCCCAACCGTGAAATGGGATGCCAGCTCCTCCCGTGTCTCTCTCTCTCTCCTCTTCCTTCTCTCTCTCTCTCTCTCTCTCTCTCTCTCTCTCTCTCTCTCTCTCTCTCTCTCTCTCTCTCTCTCTCTCTCTCTCTCTCCTCCCTTCATGATGTTGGACATATTTTTACTCGGCAGTGCTTGGCACTGATCTATGTAGAGATTTAAAGACATCGCGGCCGGAACACACGTTTTCTCTCATACTTGACACGTAGTCAAAAAGTTCACAACAATCGTAATGTTTGCTCAAACAGTAACATAAATCAGTCGACATGGATTTGTTGTCTTGCGTGTAGGGAATGCGACAGGTTAGATTTGACCAAGTTGATTTGAGAACTTGCAGAGAAGTATATTTCGTACGCATTCATGGGTCAACAAAATCTAATCATTTTGTCAATTCACTCTTTGAAACACATTTAAAAGTTCCCAATAAAAGTCTTCTAATGAACAAATTTCAATCGCATGGTATGTGTATTGATGCGCAAGCGTGTAATGTTATTGGTGGTGATGGTGGTGGTGGTGTTGTGGGTGGGTGGTGATGTCGGTGCTGGTGGTGTGATGCTGGTGGTACTGCTGGTGCTAGTGCTGTTGCTGTTGCTGGTGAAGATGAGGTGATGGTGGTGGTGGTGCTGGTGTGGTGGTGGTGGAGGTGGATGTGGTGGAGATGGTGGAGGTGGTGGAGGTGGTGGTGAAAGTGGAGGTGGTGTGGGTGGTGGTAGAGGTGGGGGTGGAGGTGCGCTGGTGCTGGTGCTGGTGCTGGTGCTGCTGCTGGTGAGGATGAAGTGGTGATGTTGGTGGTGATGGCGGCGGCGGCGGCGGCGGCGGTGGCGGTAGCGGTGGTGGTGGATGTGGTGGTGGTGTGGGTGGGTGGTGATGTCGGTGCTGGTGGTGTGGTGCTGCTGGTGCTCGTGCTGTTGCTGCTGCTGCTGAAGATGAGGTGGTGGTGAAGGTGGCGGAGGTGGAGGAGGATGCGGTACTGGTGGTGGTGGTGGTGGTGGATGTGGTGGTGGTGTGGGTGGGTGGTGATGTCGGTGCTGGTGCTCGTGCTGTTGCTGCTGCTGCTGAAGATGAGGTGGTGGTGAAGGTGGCGGAGGTGGAGGAGGATGCGGTACTGGTGGTGGTGGTGGTGGATGTGGTGGTGGTGTGGGTGGGTGGTGATGTCGGTGCTGGTGCTCGTGCTGTTGCTGCTGCTGGTGAAGATGAGGTGGTGGTGGAGGTGGTGGATGTGGAGGAGGATGCGGTACTGGTGGTGGTGGTGGTGGTGGTGATGGTGGCGGCGGCGGTGGTGGTAGTGGTGACGACGACGACAACGATGATGACATTTAGTGGAGATAATTGCACATATACATATTGGCATCTGGTATTGACACATTTTCAAATACATGGACTCATGCTGTGCACAAGAACTCAAAAGCACATCACGAAGTAGACCTTTACAGCCCCAGAGTGGCGATTTGGGGCCAAGAGGGTATCTGCTTCTCCTACCCTCTCCATGGCGAGGTGTTGTGTGGGGTTGCGGGTTCGGGGAGTGAGGTTTCTGTCTGGGATCTCCTGACAAAGACTAGACCCACACTCACTGGCGCCTGGTGTCACTTAGATCAGACAGAATACTCTGAAGAGAAACTTCGCTATCAACTCCGGGTCTAAGGTTACTTATCTGCGTTCAGTGACCAAGATTACGATGCTATGATAGGTAACGCGATGATGTGAATGTGAAACTTATTCTGTGAAGTAGGAAAGTGGATTTCATTTAACAGCCTGGAAAGATGTTTGCCTTCCATAAATTACAAAGGCAACATTTTCCTAAATGTACGTCATAACAACTTGAGGAAGATTCGTATGCATATTTGCTTTTTAGATGCACAGGGTTAAAGTTGATGGGCTTTCAAAACTGCAGACTGTGAACTTCATTTTTGCTTGAAATGGTACAGATCTATTCTCTTCAACAGTAGGGCAACTTTGAATTGAAAAACAAGAAAGGAAAAACCAACACTGCAAGCAATCATTTTCACACCACATTCACGATTCGAATCACATCCGTGAATCATGACTTAAAAGCTAGAAATGTCGAGATGAATCCGATAAATAAGCCCCAGCAGTGATTCGAACTGAAGACCCAGGGAGATTGCCTCTAACAAGTTTTGCCAAGGAATGTGCCTCGACGTGCGTCCCTCAGCTGCAGGGGACAGCGATACGCATTGATCACTGTGTCCAGACATCCTAATGGCAGAAGCGAGACTGGCCCGACACCCGGCACTGCATCCCAGGAGACTCGTAGCTATTATCGTGTCTCCAGGCAATCAGTGATCTCCCCTTAGCACGGCTTATCTCCCCTGGGCAAGAGTTATCTGCCCAACCCTACTGCCGTGCTTGATTCTTGTGGATGTTCGTTAGGGCCACCTGGGAATTTCGCCAGGGACATAGAGATCAGGGGGCAGGTTCTATGAGAATTCTGTGCATATCGAAGGAATGAAAAGCTGTCGCTTTTTGTGATGTAAAAGTCTCCACATCAAGAAAGGGTAGAATGTCTTCAGCATGCTCAACATGGAGGACTGTTCCATTTAGAGAGTAGGGGAGTCTAGGTGATCTTGATACAGTGAGAATGGCCCCAACAAACCTAAAAGCATCGCAGTGATGACGGGGTCAGCAGAGGTACATTCACTATAAAGGCTGTCAAAGTCTCCAATGAACGAAAACTTCAACAAGAGCAGTGAAAAGCTACCAACCAAAACCTCGCCAGAGGAATATTCGAGTGCCTCTGCTGCTCTCAGACAGCTGGCGAAAGCACTGCTCCAATCAGCAATAAGCAAACGTAACAGGGAGTTACAGCCGATTCATTGTCACCTGTTTCAGACCGGCAACAGTTTGTAAATGATACCGCAAAGGAGAACGTTGTTGCATGTTCATGGCTATAGAATCATGTCCTCAACTTACATGTGCACATGCACAGGACAGCCTTTGAATTAGCATTCCCATACAAGTGCACGCATGACTAATTCCCCACACCAAGGAGTCCCGAGGAACCACCTGTCAGTTGGGTGTCGGAAAAGACCCACCGCGTCTCTTTACGAGATTCGTAAGAGGCGAATTACTAGGGACATCGTGACTTGATTTGCGCTTACTCTGAACTGTTCTAGTGATGTTCGTGCTTAATGGCCTTACATAGCCTACAAAGGCTGATGCGCCATAAAACACCATTTATCCATCCTACCCGAGGAGATGCATTTCGTTCAATGTCTCTCTACACTGCGTCGACCGTGGGCGCCATGATGAATGTGACAGGCGTCATGCCCACATCCGGTTTCCGTGCCTTGCTCTCGGTGTCGCCTCCCATCTCTACCCCCACCCAGCCCCAGCCCCTATGTCTTCCTGCCCCACCCCCACCCAGCCCAAACCTCTATCTCATTCTGCCCCACCCCCACCCAGCCCAAACCTCTATCTCATTCTGCCCCACCCCCATCCAGCCCCAGCCCTCGTCTCCTGTCTGAAATGCATCATGAGGTTTCCTACATTATGCTCTACCTTACCACCCCCATCTAACCTACCATCCTCCACCCCCAACACGTGCGCACACCCACCCATCCATCCATGTGGTGGCTCCCCTGCTCAAGTCAAAATGTTAAACTTTCCTTAACTGGAAAAAAAATGCATCTTGACGTCTTTAACTCCCCAGTCCCAGCACTCCTGGCTCCCACGCCACGCCACACCATGTGCATAGGGTCCCATCAATGTCACAGACGTCAGCTCACGTCACGCGCGTTATGCAGGTGCAGGTGACGGAATGCCAACCACGCAGCTCTTGCACCGGAAACTAGAGCTACGTAGTCGAGGCGTCTCCTCCCATTTTCTGCAACGTTTGCTGACGACCGTTCATTCTTCACCAAACGAAGGCGCAGGCATTGTTTCTCATTAGTTCAGAGGAAAGTATTCCAGGATCCCCCTTCATGCTTGTCTGAAGGCATCCCTGGGATTGTGAAAGGGATCAATGGGGTGGCTTGCTTCCCACTCTGGCTTCTTGCTACTCGCGCACTGTGCATGCTTGTACAAAAAGGAACGAAAGGTGACTTTTCTGTCGACTGAGCATGGTTCACGCCGATAATGCTTCTTAAACACGCTATTACTTTCACCGCAGCTGATTTACCAAAACAATTGTCTTCTCTTCTCTTTCCGAACAAGCAACTCGTTTTCCTCTTTTATAATTATAAAGGACATCGCTCGCTCTCAGGCAGCCTATGGTGGGGTAGTCGTCATAGCTCTGATTAGATGGACAACGGACCAACTCCAGCAGATACAGGAATGGGTCTTCAAGTCCCACTGGGACTGCATTGGAACATTCCTGGCGTTAGAACCACGGCTGCCTCTTCGCCAATCCACCTCTCTCATCGGCGATGGCGGTCCAGAGCGACAACGGCGACGAGTGCGATGAGAGGAGGAGGTGAGGAGGACTAGGAGGCAGACAGCTTTATGGAGGCTAGCAGCGCGGTAGGTTTCTGCTCCCAGCCTGAACGTGCAGTCTGCACGAACTAAGGCATTCAGTTTTGTTCTCTTCACGTCATTATGTCGACTGCGCGACAAGATAAACTCAATTGGTTTCCTCTTCATTAATAAGTCTATCTCCCGAATTTTTTCACAGCGAATTACATATAACTTTAGGACTAGAACCGTTGGATTCTATGCATCATATGACTATAATGCATATCAGACTAACTTATCTTACCATTTAATAAATACTTTTCAATAGTAAATATTCGCTAATGACATGTAATTTGACGCCTCTTTGTATCGTTATCTATTTTACTGGGTTGTTGTTGATGTTACTGTTGCTTCTAATCTTACTCTTTCTTGTGAGTTCAGAAGTTGAGTTTCCATTGCGTAGTAAATATGGCTGAGAACTCTTATTTTAAAAACTCACCTTACAACAACAGAAAACTGCTAAGATTAGAGACAGCGGGCTAGGGATAAAAGGGGCGGCGAAAAATGTGTATAAACCCTTGCTGCCTTTGAAATATAGAGCCCTCAGATCCCAGTGCGAGTCGACAGAATTCCCGGCTAATTCTCTAAAGGAACTTTCTAACTTTAGAACGTAAACACATTAATTGAAGCCATCTCTCTGGTGAAGGGGGGACTTTCCTGCGCTTTCCTAGGGTCTATCGGGGGCACGCCCGTGTGGTTATCTTCTTGTCTGGCTCTTAATGAGCTTCAAGTCGTTCTTCAAGACCTCACTTCTCTTCCCATATTGGCCCACACACCTCACTCGCGCCAGGGCGTTTCCCACGCACCTGTTCTTACGGTCGAAGGCTTCATTCCACTCCGCCAAGTCAAAAGCAGTTTGAGCTCGGCGTCTTGTTCCCAGAAATAAGCGAGCTGAATGCACCTTGTTCCAAAATAGGAGTCTCATAATGAATATCTCACCACAATTCACTCCATCGACGGGTTTCGAGCGATGTTTGCTTTACTCCACCAACAAAACCGGGTCGTAAAGCTAATCATTATATACATGTATGTATACATTGCGTTGGGAAACAATCACAGGGATGTAAGACTCACCGGAGAACAAGCAGTGGATATGCGAGACAGATAGATCTACAGCCCACGAGCACCAATTGAAGAGACTGTGTAATGTCAGTGCTCCTTTCTATAGTGGTTGTGGGATTTTGTCGGAAGACTCTACACGGCTTTCTTTTTTGTGTTCTTTGCTTGCTGCGCTCATGAGATTCAACAGGCTTTGAGCAATTCGTACCGCCTGTACGTACAGCGGTATGTACGCCAGGCAAAAATCAGTAACATCAGCATAGCGTCAACGAGCTGGGATGTTCTCTGTAATCTACGAAGTGTGATGAAACCTACGAGCCCTATTATTGCATGGAATTTTGTTGGTCTTTGTTGTTTGACCGAAGTTTTTATTTATCTTTAAGTGTGTACTTAGTGATAACGACGTCTATTTATATTTTTTAAAACCGCTTTTGCATAACTTATTGTTAATGTAGATTACTGCACGGACATAACGTTGTTTCATTAGTTCATTTTTCCAATGCCTTGATGATCTAAACATTCTGAAGCGCATAGGGTCAAGTTCTACATTATATGCACTGTATGAGTAATGCACAGATTGCTTAACTGTCATAACTAATCAGGTCAAAAAGAACACACATTGAAACTGTTTTCCATCACATAGAGAGAATATCTGAGGACAAACTAGGAGTTTATGAATTTCGTCCTGTTTAATAAGAGGTTAGCACCATAATATCAATTTAAGTAACATTCCCCTTATTCCTTTAGTACACCCACAGAGATATACTCTCTATTCACCGGTACAACTCTGCTTTTTAGCTTGAAAGCTGTCACTCTACCACTAGCAGTATATGACCCTTCTACGCAGACTGGTGGAAGGCAAAACGAGAAGACAATCCACGTCGAGTTAGACGCCATTCAGAAGAGCGGGGGAAGGAATCCAGAAACAGCAAAACTCAAGGATGATTGATGGCCCTGACAGTGAAGGCAGCTGCGATGATGAGATTGCAAGAGGTGGAGTCACTTCCCTTGGGAGAGTGGCAAAAAGGGAGACGATCCGCGGGCTGAAGAGCAATGAAAAGACGAGCCCACCGTTGACAAAACGTCTCAGTCCAGCGAAGTCACGGCTGAAAGCACGAAGGAGATAGGGGCTCTTGGATGACAAATTGATGAACGAGGAGCGAGCGTCGCCGCCGCCTGCTCAGATGGAAAGGGAAGACGAGAAGCAGCGTTTGTCAGTTTTGCAGAAAAGAACAGAAAAAAATGTAAAAAAGATCATGAGGCTCTACCTCGAAGAGAGAAAAAGGTCAGATGTGCTGTTTACTATTCTAATGATTCATTTGGATCCCTGGTGCGTGAAAAAGGCGAATTATGTATCCCTCTTTATGCAATCATCAAAAACGATTGCAATAAGCTATAAATCGATAACCAATGTTAGCTCTTAAAATGAGATGCATTTTTGATAAAGTTGAATTTGCTTGAAGATGCTAAGAAAAACCTTATTTACTTAATTTCAATGCTGCAAAGCACGCATCGCATCAGTGTTCATCGGCAATGCACACGGCCATGAATCGTCTTTTTTTTTGTCTGCTGCACGCATTCACTACTGTGATGACGCCTTTTTTTAAAGTGGCAAACACACACACTCACACGCACACACACAAAAACCACACACACACACACACACACACACACACACACACACACACACACACTCATACATACACACACACTCACATACACACGCACACACTCACATACACACGCACACACTCACATACACACGCACACACTCACATACACACGCACACACTCACATACATACACAACTACACAAACGCAACACACACAACACATACAAAACACATGCACGCGCGCGCGCACACACACATACACACGCACGCACATGCACGCACACACCGTCCTTTGAAAGATCTTTTCTGCAGTTCTGCACAGTTCTAAAGCTCATCACAACAAGTCCCCATCCCTCTCTTCTATCATCTCACAGCCACACGCCCTTCCCCACCTCCCCCATCCATCCCACCAACCACCACCCAATCACATCCCTTAAAAAAGGCTCTGAAACACTCCCGTTTCTTTGGCCGAAACTTTACTGCATGGATGACGTAACAATGCTACCTAGCCAACACTAACAAAAGGTTGCGGGGGGGGGGGGGGGGGGGGGGGGGTTAATGACGGAAAGGGGGGATGGGGACCTTCAGCATTCTTGAAATAGCCTGAAGCTGATTCACAAACATGCCTGGACCTGTTCAGCAACCACGACAGCCATGGAACAAGCACGGAGACGTCGACAAAGCTCAGGTCGTATCCGATGTCCTCATTAGCATCCCATTCGCTTCCACCCAGCAGTCGCCCCGTATCTCCAGTTCAGAAGACCCACCTTACCTGCCTGTCACCTGTATGACTGGGCAGACTTTACGAGCAAAGTAAGAATATCACCTGTATGACTGGGCAGACTTTACGAGCAAAGTAAGAATATCACATGTATGACTGGGTAGATTTTACGAGCAAAGTAAGAAAAATTTGCAGAAAACTACCTCCCCTGGAGACCAAAACGTCACAAAGGCACTTCAGAAAGTAGCTAATTTCCCAGAGGAAACCCTAGGAAGCAGAGTGCTCTCTCCTGCATACCTCCACTTATTTATGCCCCTGTTGCACCATAGAGACGTTGATTAAAGGTGGATTGGGTATGGTTGAGTATGGATGGAAGAAGAACCGGGAGAAGAGAAAGGAAAAGGGAAGGAAGACACACAGAGAGTGAGAGAGAGAGAGAGACAGAGACAGAGAGAGAGAGAGAGAGAGAGAGAGAGAGAGAGAGAGAGAGAGAGAGAGAGAGAGAGAGAGAGAGAGAGAGAGAGAAAGAGAGAGAGAGAGAGAGAGAGAGAGGGGGGTGGACGGACGGACAGACAAAGGCAGAGAACGAACGAACAAAATGTACTCAATAGGCCGAAAGTCCACTTGAAATCAGAGAGACAGAGGTAGCAAGAGGGAGACAGGGAGCACAACAAAGAAAACCCAGCCATATTCATAATGTGGAAGACGTTGCAGTATTACTTGTTTAGCTAGAGGACTCGATAACAGGAAACCCGCTTTAGAATCTGCGGATTAATCGTAATGACTCATGTCTCTCAAAGAACTACTGAACTTATCACACATAATGATGTAAAGAGTAGGAACACTCTAGACATTCCTTCTTTTCAGTACCATGGACTACCCTGATATACAATTTACGACTACTTTCAACGTGTTTATTGTTTTGACGCCAGCATAAAGTGTACACTGAAAAAAGAGCACGGGGTCGTCATCTCTGCGAATTCTCAGACCCAGCCCATGTAGATAAAAAGCCATAACAAAACTGACTTTTGTGACGGCAACATGTCCAGTGCCATGTACTGAGTGCTTTTAAAGCTGGCTGCGAGTGCTTTATTCGTGCATTCCTGTACAGCTATGTCCCTCGTCGCGGTAGATTCCCCGCCACCTCTTTCAAGATAAACAGCTGCTCTAATTCATGTCTGAAGAGCGAAGTCGACTTTCATGGTGGTGAAAATCATTATATAAGAAAAGTTCAAAGACAACTCATCGTGTGGGAATGAGGCAGGTAACGAGTTCAGCTGAAGAAATACGGTCGTACATTCTGTTCGAATGCGAATTATTTCCTCGGCCTGCCTTCATACATCACCACTCTATCTGGCTGTCTAGGCTTTCCACGACTGGGGGCACTGCTCATTGAGCTGATCAGCGTCACAGAGATAAAATTATGAGGCCCAGAGGTCGAGGCTCACTTTCACTCAATTTGCCGACGAATACTTCAAAAGGTCGATGGAAGTTTCATGGAGGTGAACCTTGCTGGACCATTGTGTGCCTTGAGGGCAGCAGAGGGCACGGCCACAGACACTTCAAAGAGAAGCGGTGCCGACATCACTTCCACCGGATCCCACAATGTCCCTCGCGAATCCCACGACCGAGAAAGCTTTCCGACTGTGCAGCGAGGCCGAGCTAACACTCGAGGGTGAAAGGAGATTCTCGTGGAGAGCTGAAGAGTTCCCCCAGGGTCAATAACTCCGCAACACCCCTTGCCACTGTCGCTCCTTGCCCCTTCATTTCAAGACCCGTAACTGCTGGCTTTCAGCTCTCTGCAGTGCATAGCCCGAGGCTTGACAAGCTACCTGCCTCAGAAATGAGAGGGTAATACGTTGTCAAAAGTCTCTCCTCGCCCTGATTGAAAAGCTTAGGCTCGAAAGACGCAGCCCCGTAGCAGTGCGAGCAGATGTAAAGAGAGAAGTTTACACTGACGCCTCTTTGCATGGAATATGAAATCATCCGTGAAGAACTGCGTAAATGGTCCCTTTACTCACAAAGGTACCCCTGCCCTTTTGAGAAAGAGGCCTCTCTATTCACTGTGTCTCCATGCAGTTAGTGGACTTCTCTGTTCACCCAGGCAGAGCACCTTTCACATTAGTCCTCTCATCCTGCACGGGAGACATGTGAGCTGGGGTGCATGTACCGATGAGTTGACATATTCTTTAAAACGCACGCATGCAATATGTCCAATCAAAATCTAGGCAGCTCCGTCGATTGCAAGACTTAAAAAAGTTGTATGTGCTCTGACTATTTTAAATGTCATAAGAGCTCTCTCTCTCTCTCTCTCTCTCTCTCTCTCTCTCTCTCTCTCTCTCTCTCTCTCTCTCTCTGGTCCGTGAGTTCCGCTTTTGCACATTCAATGTCCTCGTGCATACATGTCTGCACGATGCACGCTAGTGAATGTTACCAGCCGGCATTCGCGCGTCTGTATCTGCGTCAGACCTGCTAGCTTTCCACGGGTCTCAGTTTCACATACATCCTTCTGCCATGCCTACCACTCTAGACTTCTTTTTTCCCTCCTCCTTCCACTCTTCTCCCCCCACCCACCCACCCACCCACCCACACCCACCCCCCAACCCCTACCCTCATCCTTAGGGTCTTTCCATTCTCTCTTTCTTGCACTCTCACGCTTGGTGCACTGTACGGATCAAAAGTCCCACAACGGAATTTCACGCGTTGCATCACGGGAGTTTTTGCCGCGAATGCCACACCTCGCTGGGCCTGGACTGTCAACGGAAGGGAGCGCGCTGGTCTAAAAATAACATTCCATTTCCCGGCCTGTAGCTTACTCCTCCATCACCATCAGTCTGGCAAAACAAAAGGTATCATAAAAAGCGCCAGGCTGACAACGTCGGGAAGTCGGTGCGGTCTCCAGGTAATTGTGCAGACCGAGGCGAAGTGCCGGGAGAGAGGAGCGTGGCAAACAGTCAGGGAGAACAGACAAGGGCACCAGCCATGGACTTGAAGCATCGAGAGCGGAGGGAAGACGTGGTGAATAATTTACTGCCAAAGTGGCCGGCAACCTTCTCCTGGTCTGTAGTTACAGAAGAGGAAATATCTTAGTGTTCTCGCTTTCTCTCCACAGCCACAAAAGCACTAAGCGTCGGTCAGGAAAAAACTGTTCTCAGCAGTGAAGTGTTTTACAGTGCTAGTAATTTCAACATGTCTTGTAAAATATGTTAATGCTGTGTCATTTGATCTTGTGTGATATACAGTATTACTGCAAATTGCCTTTCCATATTATCATCTCGACTGGTCAGCAGTGCCTTTTCCACACAAAACTAGCGAAATTCAATATCCACAGCATGTGGCAACGCAGGTTAGTAAGCCATGCTCTGCCAGGCTTTGCCTCGGTCCCTCCATGCCCTTCTCAACAAAACAAGTCAGTCTGTACAATATAACTTATCTACGCTGTTCTCTGTGTAATTAACTTACTTGGCGAGATTGAGGCATGTCAGGTCAACATGAAATACACTAATATGAACTCCATACAATCACATTACTTTAGAGTGAATGAGTTTCTGCGACTAGCCAAAGTTAAAAGTCACGACTCAGACGTGCGCAAGGATTCTTGTGACAGAAAGCTATTGCAGTTATGCTTGCTCTCTACAACGGCCAATGCAAAGTAAGTATCCTTCCGCAGATCTCCTCGCACGGAGCAGCTTACGTAACGCTGGTTCAAGTATGCGTATGTAAATTAACCTCTCGCAGCACCGCCCACCGCGCGCATCGGTAGCCAATCGGCGCGCGTGTTCTTGTCAGCAGTGCATGCAGTTTCCAGGGTCTTTCCATTCTCTCTTTCTTGCAGCAGTTTCCTTATACAAGCGGACTCGTGGTAAGAACTAGACAGCGCTTCCTCTTCAGAGAGAAAAACCATCTCCATGGTCACAACGACTACGCAGGGTGTGTGCAGGTCGTACCTTTAGTGATCATCTTAGGAAACAGTCTCAACGGCAGTTTTCAGCCGTTTTCAAGATATCTCACAAGCACGTTTTGTCTCAGATTTGGCTTTGGACCAAGGAGTACTATATCAGATAGAGTACTCCTTGCTTTGGACATAACGATGAGAAAGGTTAGTTGCCCAAAAACTGACGTGGCCATACTAAATAGTGTGTTTCATACCAGAAGAAACTTTAAAAATACGCACTAGGCCAAACATCAGTTATCTCACCACGACAAATGCAGAAAATGAATTTCTAAAAACTGCTGATACAAGAACCAAGGAACTAAATGTACATATAGAAATGCAACAAAACAGCGAGAAGAAATCACGGAGATGGTATTACACACTGTTTGTTTTTTCGGTCACGGAAAGATAGAATTACACAAACTACCACACACGCGCTAGTCGTAAAACTGTTCTCAGTGAAGGCACACTTGTACAATACATTCACCCTTATCAGTTACACAAACTCAAAAACGTAGGTAGTCAGACAGGGAGGCTCTCAAGAACCAGTTATTCCATTCTGTGAGTATCGTGTTGCAACCTCTCCACTCTAACCTCTACAGACAACCAGACATTGTTCCAACGAAACCCCCTCAGACAAGGATAATTGGCCTCTTCAGGCGGCGAGACGGCTTATCGCTGCATCCCACGGGCTGGGAGTAAGACAGAGAAAGACCACGGGATAAGCCAAGCAGCCAGCGCGAAGATGTATGGAGTTAGAGCACTCGGGCCTGTCTGAAACACTGCGCAGTCCCGTTTTCTTCCCTGACCTTGATAAGCGTGGGCGTGGCTGCTCTGAAGGTCACCGGAAGTTTACGGTGGAGTTGCCCGGCTGTAAAACGTGATGGGTGTTACGTTTGCAGAGGTCCTGATAACACATCTGACCTCGACCCGCTTCCTGCTATTTGGAATATCTTATTGCATGCCGATGCCATCTGTCAGACAGAAAGTTGCAGACGAACCAAATATTTGCAGAACGATACGAGGCGATGGAAAGATGCGACGAACGTTTTTGCCTATCATAAATGCTGCCACGAGTAAAGCAATGCAGTCATAACTGTTTTGTTTGTTTGTTCTTCATCCAATAAGTCTATTGAGTGTGTGGGGTGGGGGTGTATGTTTATTCCAAAATAAGCGTCTCTGCATGAAGTAAATGTAGAGATATACCTCTCGACAATATAAAAGTATATGCAATATTTTTCTATCTGCAAGCTATACGCCATTACTATGATTTCTCGAAACCATTCAAGAATCACATCTCTAACGTATATTCGTAAGAAAATGTATGATGTATAATGATCTTAAAAAACACACAACGTTCATGCCGACAATCAAGAAACCCTGAAAACACCACATTGTCGCACTATAAGCGTCCTTATTTTTACAGCAGCCAGAAAGACAACATAAAAAATGTATGGACAAGAATATGTGCACGTACGACAGTTCAGAGACTCTGTATGAGGTGATTACATCTCGAAGGTAGCACATACATAGGCAGACACATTGTGGAGACCTACTCTTTGCAGACAGATCCCGCACTTGGTCTTCAGCTCTGTAGACTTGACGCAGCTCTCCCGGGAGAACAGCAGGACAACAATCCCAACGTTAACACCTGATCCCAGTCTTTAGTGGGAAGGCAAGAGGCGTGTGGTGTCGGCCGAGAGAGAGAGAGAGAGAGAGAGAGAGAGAGAGAGAGAGAGAGAGAGAGAGAGAGAGAGAGAAAGAGAGAGAGGTGGGGAGGGGGTGGGGGTGGGGGGAGAGGGGGAGCAGGAAAGGAGGGTGAGGTGGGGAAAGAGAGAGAGAGAGAGAGAGAGAGAGAGAGAGAGAGAAAGAGAGAGAGAACGACGAACTTTATTTTACAAGGGTAGTGAATTAGGCAGTAGTGCCTTTCTTACATTCAGCCCTTGAGACAAAATTTTCAAGTGTGGTAAGAGAGAGAGAGAGAGAGAGAGAGAGAGAGAGAACGAACGAACGAACTTTATTTTACAAGGGTAGTAAATTAGGCAGTAGTGCCTTTCTTACATTCAGCCCTTGAGGCAAAATATATAAGTGTGGTAAGAGAGAGAGAGAGAGAGAGAGAGAGAGAGAGAGAGAGAGAGAGAGAGAGAGAGAGGCGGGGTGGGGGTGGGGGGAGAGGGGGAGTAGAAAAGGGGGGTGAGGTGGGGGTGGGAAAGAGAGAGAGAGAGAGAGAGAGAGAGAGAGAGAGAGAGAGAGAGAGAGAGAGAGAGAGAGATGGCGGATATATAGGGAACAAAGAGACATGCCCAGAGAAAGGCCCTGATAAATACAGTGACAGAGACAAAGCATCAATATTCGTCCTAAACAGTTTCACGATACTAGAACATTAATACATGTACTAGGCAAACGAGTGAATCGGTAGAGATACAGAATCTCATAATCGTGCTTACTCTGTCTTGTGTTATTTCTTTTACTCCTTGAACTGCTCTCTTTGTAAACAACCTAAGTCGAACGTGCATCTTTTCGATTTTGTTGACCTTCTTTTCTCTTTCTCCACATATCAAATATACACTCAGATGAATATAAACTCTCACTCATCCAGGCCACGCTGTTTTATGTACAGAAAATAGTCAACAAAGCAAAATGATAGTAGACGGGCAGATGAGCAGATTGACTGACCCACCATTCCACAAACGGACAGGCACACTAATCAAAGAGTCCGACATCCATCGTACTAGAGAGCTCGCCAGCTGGCACCGTTTCATCACACGCTAGTAAACTAGAGTTACCCCCCTCTAGGATGTCTGGCGGGTCATAGGTCTGGCCTACAGGGGGTAGGCACGCAGTAATGAGCAGTTAGCGGTCGTTTGTCTACAGACGCCTGGCTCGAGTGTCCAGAAGATCTGGACAGGGCCAGCGCCATTACCCTCTCTCAGTCTCCGTCGAAATCCCCGCCTTCAGTTCCTATGAATAGGGTTGCTGGTGCTTCTTCTCTGTTTCCTACGAGACTGCTGCCTTCCGGTAATTGAAGACAATTTGGCCTATCAAACACAGAGCGCAGATGAAGTTGTCAGAGGTCAGTGCGGTGCGAAATACAGGAAGGAGCGCCATTTGGTTCTGGAAAGTAGGAGGCGATCTGGTGCGAAATGTGTTTAGCGAGAGTGATCTGCATGCGAGTGGACGTACCTGGCATGTACACATAAGTGATGTATCAATAAGATTTGATGATGCTGGAAGAACTAAAATCAAATGGATTTATCCAGGCTATTTAATACAGATTAACTTGTTGGTTTTTCCCCCTCGTGCATATTCATTGTAAAGAAACATGGGCAGATATAGAGGCATGTGCTATCTTCGTATGTATACTTGGTAAGTCCCCCCGCCTCTCTCTCTCTCTCTCTCTCTCTCTCTCTCTCTCTCGTGCGCGTGTGCAAACAGACACATACACATATTGTATGTGAGTCTGTGTGTATATGGTTTTGCGCGCCGCATACGCATACATTTTATGCTGAGAGGCATATTGATGCGTCTAAGCCGATTTTGAATATTACTGATATTGGCTGGATGTACGAGTATTATTGTTTGCCATGCTGGTAAAATACAGGGTTTCACTGGAAAACCAGTCAGTTCCCTCAGATCAGCGGGAGGAGTGGGGGTGGGGGTACAGGGGGAGGGGGAGATGATGTGTGTATAGACGCTGGGGAACGAAGATCTTAGCCGTCCATTCATAGCCATTTCGTGAAATCTTCCAATGACGAAACTGCTTCCTTTGATGTCGAAAAGGACATTCTGAAAACAACGCGTCAAATAACAATGGGTCAGGCATTACATGGAGAAAAAGAAATGGAACACAAACTTGAGGCTGCTGAAGAAGAAAACCAAACACTCCAGAGGAAACGAGGGACAAGTGTAACAGCCCTGGCTTAACCCGTCATCAAACAGCCATCATGAATGGCAAAGGAACAGACCTCGCTCGCTAATCGCCGTCTGCATCCGAGAAATGCTAACCGCTCATAACAGAGAAATGGAAGATGACCCTCATAAAAGGGGGGTGGGGGTGGGGGTGGGGGGGAAACCCATGGGAGATCACGACCTTGCATCGAAGGCACGCTAAGCCCGAGGCAGGAAGTTGGAAGTTTCTGGAAGTTGCCTCCACCTGCGTCCTGGGAGCCTGTCTCCTCCTTCCTCAGAACGACAGGGGCCCTTGTTGATCTCCTTATCAAAAACCAAATGTTTGCATGGCGACGGGGCAGAGGCAGGCTACAGGAGATGTTTGGCGACATATTCCCGTGTTGGAGCAAGGTGTTAGCCGCCCTCGACTCAGCGCCAAGTCCAACATGCTGGCAGGGAGGAGCCCTTGAAGAAGTTTTGCGCTTGGAACTCGCGGATTTTGAAACCTCTTGGCCGTCGAAATCGCTAAGGTAAAGACTGAGGAGAAAAAAAATTACGCGAAGAAAGGCTAAGAGAGAGAGAGAGAGAGAGAGAGAGAGAGAGAGAGAGACAGACAGAGACAGACAGAGACAGAGAGACAGAGGCAGAGACAGAGACAGAGAGGTGATAGATTGGGTTTAGATACACTTTTTTCTTGCTCTGTCGTGTGCACATAAAATCCTTTTGATTTGGAATTGTTATCACAGTTTCCTGTTTAGTGCCATGAGAGTTATTTCTTTTGGTCAAACCATTAAATCTTTTGGTGAAAGCATCTATTCTTTTGGAGTATTAAATGCCAGCCGTTTATAAGCTGAATATCCAACCGGTTTGTTTTATGATACCACGATAAGAAGAAGAATCTCTTTATCATGGTCATGCCTTGTGTCAATTATGGACGTTCACAACGCTGCCGTATGAAAGAACAAGATGCACTAAAAAGTGGACTCCATGCTTTTGATCTGAACTATCTGTTGGACGAATGTGTACTAAAAACAGACCTGAAGTCTCCTTTACACGACCCTTGCATCCTCCTTTTCAGATAAAATCTTTACAAGGAGGCTGGGGAAGGCGAACGGCCCTATCGAATTTCGTCTTCTCCGCGTTGCGTAGGCGAGAGGAAATTGGCAACAACGCTATGAGCTCCTCCGCTGTTTGTCCACAAATTGTTGGGAATTTGTGAAAAAACTTTGGGCGCCGCAGGTACGCCGGCTAGAACAAAGGACGCTTGGAGTCTGACGGGGACAAACAGTGAGGGGAGAAGCAGGTATCAAGCGTCACTGACCCCACCTGCCCCCTTCCTCCCCTTTTCCCATTCCACCCTCCCTCTCCCCCTTCCCCCCCCCCCCCCCCCCAACCCACCCCCCACGCCCTCGCTTCCCCACTCCGCCTCGCCTCTCCAGTCTCTTCATAACGCTGCAGACTCGCTACGCCCAGTTGAACGTCCCTAACCCCTCCAGTTCCACTGTCCTCCCCACTACCCATGTCACCTGACCCCCTCACCACCCCCCTCTCGACACCCCGAGGCAGGCATACGGAGCAGTCAGCTTCTCACAGCAGGTGTTGTGCCAGTACAAAAGAGAGGGCGAAAGGAAAGGACCTTCGGAAACTGGAGTCAGGAAGACCTCACTTTCCCCATGCACTGAAACGGTGTTGACCGAGGCTCTAAGGAGATGGCTGTTGTAAAGAAGTTAGTTAGTGCATTGTTGATTTTCATCTCTGTTGAGACACCTGCTCGCAGTAAACGAGGTGGAACACGTGTCGCGTAATAAAATTTTCTATTTTGATTTGCCCGATATGTTGTACTGAGTGTAGTCATCTCATTCACAGCACTATATCCTTGGTGTTCAGTCTCGGCGGCGGCGGTCTCTAAATGACCGAACTGAAAAACCAGTGGAAAAACAACAGCACGCAGCAACGTTGCAAAGTGCTTACTGCAACTTTCTCCACAAGAAGACATCAAGTGCAGATGGAAACAAAGGTCTAGATTTACGAAGACAGTCTAAAATAACCCCCCCCCCAAAAAAAAAAAAAAAAAAAAGAACAAAAAACGCTCACCCTCCCTCAACCAAACAACTACTTGATACGCATTTTGAAAACGTATTAATTGGAGTATACGTAATTCGATGCAAACAGACTTTTTAAAGTCATACACAGGAAAGCATCGCAAACCCATGGCAGAGTGCAAATTCCATTGGGAAAACGGCAGGCAATAATGAACCAGACGGCGTTTTTGCAAGAAAAGTAAATGCTCTGGCAAAGGAGCTCAATAATGAAGAAATTGCTTCGTTCCACAAAGTGGTCAATTTTCTTCCGATATTTGGACAGTCCCTCTCAAGCTCAATTCTCGGTTATTCACCCTTTGACAGGAAGGCTGGGGTATTTATGCGCGGAGGTCGACGGGAATAAACAGTTGGACGTGAAAATAAACGAGCTCCAGTTTTGCACGTACACACCGAGACCACACATCAGATCTTACATTGATTACGGAAATCTGGGCCCGTCTGTGTGTACTCATGTGTATACGTGTTTTCCTTTGCCTTTGCGCATGCGCACAAACACGCCTGCCTCGCTCCTGCAAGACGACAGCGAGACGGAAGGGCCGTGCAAACGTATGATGTTGGTGGTATTTTTTCCCCTGGGACAATGTGTTTGGGCACCATCAGTCAATATGAAGCTATGACGAACAAACATTGACACGCCTCCTGCGCACAAATAGCAGAGACGCAAGAAAGAGGTTGTTGTGTGGCAGCAATCGTGAGTAGAAGCCTGCCAGGAATTTTTCATGTCTGGGTCAACATTTTGAATGGTGGTCTGTGTGGCAGCACCTGGCCAGACATTCGCATTGTGCGGGCAGTTCACGGAAGCGAGTTGTGAGGCTTATGGCATTAATGTACTCGTACTTAGCAAGCACACAGAAACAGCATAGAAAGGTCGAGGAACGTTTTGCAAAATGCTAAAGGCAACCAGCATCTGTGTGTGTCCACTTCTCCTCGGTTCTCCAAGCACCAGCCGAACACAAACGAACAACTCATTTCCTAATCGAGGGGTATGCTCGCCTGCACATTCATTCCTTTCTCTCAAATCTTGACCCCAAAATACCACTGTCTCGCAAACATGTCGCTTACGAAGAAACAAATAATGCTGTAGATTTTTATGTTTACTTGCATAGTTATCGTGTATTTAAAAACAAACGTAATTTTACAGGTTGCAGCACAGGCGGGCCAATCAACTCGCTAAAGAAATCACCGACGTCTTTACAGAGAGCAGACAAGCACGTCTCTTTCCCACCAAACGAGGCATGGCGAAGGGCTGGCCATGAAGGAGATATGGATCTCTGCACGGCCCGCTAGGGAGATTTCAAACCCCACGCACACCTGGAAAAGTCATCCTCACCCCTTCCCTTTCCCATTACCCCAGCCATTCTGCCTTCAACCACCATCTTTACCTTCCATGCTCGCTCACACAACCTTCTCAACCCTATGCCTGTCACTGCTTCTTCCCCAATCAGTGAAGACACAAAGACCCATTCAGCGTGTAGCCCGAAGATGAGCTGCAGACGTTACCTCCGTAATCAGCAAGACCCCCTGCTTGCAGAAACCAGAACTCCCACCTGCGTTGGGTTTGCTGCTTTTAGGAAGTTCGGAGAGCTTTCTCAAAGCCTCAGCATCCCTGATATGATACTAATTTTTTTTCTTGAAGACGAGCATTTTAAAACAACGTGACACCGAGGAAACTGAACAGTTCAACGTTTTCTAAAGAAACAAGACTGACGCAGGCTGGTCTGTGCGAGGCAGTAAATTGTGACTTTTCGGTGAAACATTCTGTTCCCCAAGAATGTTTGGCAGCTAAGGAATAAACAGTTGGTTTATGTCTTCTTCCAAATTGCGTCACAATTGTTGTTCCCTAACTTCTCGAAAAGTTCTTTCCAAGATATTCAAAGTATCAACAGGACGCCTCACGAGAAAATGCATAGATTTAGCCTTGAAAATGACATAAATGTTCACTGACAAACTACGTTATGAACGGAAAAATATGCAAAAAGGTATGATTTCCAAAGTAGCACATAGACAAGAAAACAAAACCTATAATTTCAGCATTCTAGTAACACTGAAGCTGTTGTCGTGTAGATTTCGAACCACATATACTCAGACAAACTTCAACCATATTTTCCCTCTTAGTTACGATGTAATATCAACACTCACGTATGTGAGGGAAAAAACTCCTCTTAGCAAACCCATTAGCAAGCATCCCAAGTAAATTCTTTCCCAAAATTCGGGTGTTTCATATTAGAGCAAGGAATGAACGTAAATCTCTGCCCTTCTTGTTCTTGAGGTCTGGGTAACAGTGCCCTATGGCTCCTACAGCACCAGTAAGACTGCGCTGCCGAAACTGTTTCATTACCGTGACAAGCAGAGCGTGCCGCCTCCTTGGAAAGCCAAGCCGAACTAATTGAGGGCGGATTGGAGAAAAATGAGCCTGGATTGTCTGCGCCCGGTGGGGCTCCTCTTGTGACGACATAATGGGGCCTGAGAGCTCGATCAGGGTGGCTTCCCTTTGGCATCCAGATGTCGCTGGGGTCCCGAACGTCACGATAATGGCGGACCTTCGGGTTAGATCACGTTGTTTGCCCTCAAGAAGGAAGCCAGGATGAACTGGAGTGTGCTCCTCACATTGCTTTAAACAAAAGTCGTTCACATAGTTTTGCACAATGCATTTCTACTTATGTAAAAAGCATGAAAAGTCTCGATTTGAAAATGTTGTTTTGTCTTTTTTTAAAGGATAAAACATGCACCATTTGAACAAACCTTTTCGACGTGAAAGTTTGAGGATGTCGCACTTTGACAGGGTAGATAGATAGTTAACAAAATTTCCGACAGAGATGCTAGAGTCGATCCACTAAAAGATATAAATGATTGAACATATTTATGTATCTTTCCAGTCAGAGTTATTGGACCACCGTGAAATCGAGAAGGAAATCGACTAGTAAACAACGCTTCCACGTTTTCTGCTTGCCGCTCTCTACAAAGCCAGGAACTCAGCAACCTACTTCCACCGCTTTGTGCAGCACTTAGAACTCGGCGAAAACCAGTCATTTGGTGTTGGACCATTACCACGAAGGTGGTCAGACCACCCCTGAAAAAGCGTCACATTCATCGCCAGAGGTTATCTCCCCCAATCATCGCGTCAAAGACCACGTCGGCACTTGCTCTTCAGCGCCAGACTGAGGACAAAGCCAGGGAATCCAACCTCTGTCCAGAGTGGCGAGAACGGTACAAGCCGCCCTGTAGCCGCAAGCCGCACTGGGAGCCTGTAGCAGCAAGCCGCCCTGTAGCCGCAAGCCGCACTGGGAGCCTGTAGCAGCAAGCCGCCCTGTAGCAGCAAGCCGCACTGGGAGTCTGTAGCAGCAAGACTCCCTGTAGCAGCAAGCCGCCCTGCAGCAGCAAGACTCCCTGTAGCAGCAAGCCGCCCTGTAGCAGCAAGCCGCCCTGTAGCAGCAAGACTCCCTGTAGCAGCATGCCGCCCTGTAGCAGCAAGACTCCCTGTAGCAGCAAGCCGCCCTGTAGCAGCAAGCCGCCCTGTAGCAGCAAGCCGCACTGGGAGTCTGTAGCAGCAAGACTCCCTGTAGCAGCAAGCCGCCCTGCAGCAGCAAGCCGCCCTGTAGCAGCAAGCCTCTCTGTAGCAGCAAGCCGCTCTGTAGCAGCAAGCCGCCCTGTAGTAGCAAGACTCCCTGTAGCAGCAAGCCGCCCTGTAGCAGCAAGCCGCCCTGTAGCAGCAAGCCGCCCTGTAGCAGCAAGCCGCTCTGTAGCAGCAAGCCGCCCTGTAGCAGCAAGCCGCCCTGTAGCAGCAAGACTCCCTGTAGCAGCAAGCCGCCCTGTAGCAGCAAGCCGCCCTGTAGCAGCAAGACTCCCTGTAGCAACAAGCCGCCCTGTAGCAGCAAGCCGCCCTGTAGCAGCAAGACTCCCTGTAGCAGAAAGACTTCCTGTAGCAGCAAGCCGCCCTGTAGCAGCAAGCCGCCCTGGAGCAGCAAGCCGCCCTGTAGCAGCAAGACTCCCTGTAGCAGCAAGCCTCCCTGTAGCAGAAAGACTCCCTGTAGCAGCAAGCCGCCCTGTAGCAGCAAGCCGCCCTGCAGCAGCAAGCCGCTCTGTAGCAGCAAGCCGCCCTGTAGCAGCAAGACTCCCTGTAGCAGCAAGCCTCCCTGTAGCAGAAAGACTCCCTGTAGCAGCAAGCCACCCTGCAGCAGCAAGACTCTCTGTAGCAGCAAGCCGCCCTGTAGCAGCAAGCCGCCCTGTAGCAGCAAGCCGCCCTGCAGCAGCAAGACTCTCTGTAGCAGCAAGCCGCCCTGTAGCAGCAAGCCGCCCTGCAGCAGCAAGACTCTCTGTAGCAGCAAGCCGCCCTGTAGCAGCAAGCCGCCCTGCAGCAGCAAGACTCTCTGTAGCAGCAAGCCGCCCTGTAGCAGCAAGCCGCCCTGTAGCAGCAAGCCGCCCTGTTGTGCCAGGTGAGACTCCTCGGAGGTTATCGCTGCAACCATCGTCCCAGCAATCTTCTCCACGAAAGCCGAGAAAAGCGAAGTTGGCGTCTAGGTGGGCATGTGTACAAAACAGCGTTAAAGGAAGTGTAGTTTTACAAGAGTTTAATTGAGGTTCCTGCGTCGAACCTCAAGTTGGACATCTAGGGGCTGTCTGGCTTCATTCTGCACAGCCCAGGCTGAGAACTAAGCGGCTCAGACTTGGAAACGAATAGCAAGCATGGGCGCTTCCATAAATGCTATCTCTGGCCCTAATTGAGATCGACGTGGGTAACCTACTGCTCGACGAAAAGGTTGTAAAACCTTGTCACCTGCAATTCTTTAAGTTACTGCCTTTCAAAGTTTCATTCGTGGTGAACGTTTGCAAGCGGGAAAAAAAATCTTCAAACGAAGCAAAGGCTTGACACGGGATGGTGTAAATTCCATACATGATTTATCCTGTGCACCGTAAACAAAATGTATGTAGCGCCTCCTCAAAGCCATGAGCACATTCCGCAAATAAACCATCCTGCTCAGCCCTCCGTGCTCATGCAATGAAGAAGCGCGGGGGAAAATGTGTCCGTGTAACTGAAGTAATTCCATCTCGTACTCGTTGCAATACTAATATTTCAATGCATTGCTTTGTTCTGATCACCACACCCATTTCGATTATAATATCTATCGATCAAACTTAACCCCATGTTGTACGGACGTGAAAAGTACCAGGGTTTGCGCTCTCTAATATTTTCTCTCTTTTTTTGAAAGGAAGAAAATAGACAGTACATTCAATCTGCTACCTTTCAGTCCACTTTTTAGGCAATAACAGCACTTCTCCATCTCGGCGATGATCTTGCCTTGTACGTTTTGCAAAGCTTGCCTGAAACTCCAGAGTGCAGATTCCCAAAGCTCTAGATTTCCCTACTTTTCTTTTGTATGAAATGTCAGCAGCGACACTTCCAGGCAAAACACATCCTCTACTCGATTTCTCCTCCTCCCCTACAAAAATAACTCCGCAGACGAACTCGGAGCACGATGGAGGCGCGGTTTCCCCATATTCATACCTCACCCTCTGACAATGCGCTCTCCGATTTCATCCTCTCTCCTGCGCAACTTCCGTTCTGGAGCGAACAGTGACGTCACTTCCCTTCCTTTCCCCACGTCTGCGGCTGTCTGCTGCCCCCTGGTGTGCGGCCATCTGTGTTATTCCGTCAGTTTGTTTACATGGTCCCCGTCCTCCTTCAAAGAGGGCCGTCAGGGAAAAGGTTGCAGGTGAGTGACGACATTCTCTGGCCACCTTGCCTGAGACAGGTGTGTCCAAACCGTCTGCACATCACCCTGCCCAGAAAGTCGGTCATCCTGGAAAGGTGGTTGCAGGAGACCTTTCTTGGAGTGCTGTTTGAAAGGGATGGACAGTCGGGGGCAGACGAGGGAGGGGTGGTAGGATGGATGGATGGATTGAGATTTACAGCCTATCACCCTTTGTAGGCTATGTAAGGCCATTGTGCAGAAAAATCACAAGAATAGTTTAGAGTATGAGCAAATCAAGACACAATGTCCCTAGTCATTCGCCTCTTTCGAATCGCGTAGGAGACGCGGTGGGTCTATTCTGAATTCCAACCCACAGGGGGCTGGGGGACAGGAGACGTGTGTGACAAGGGGAGTGGGGAGATAAGGGGCGAGGGTGGAGGAAAAGGGTAGCATGAGATAAATGTGTTATGTGCAATGCGTAAAGACTCCAAAATGGTGAGTGTTTTCGCGCTCCAATGTGGCGAGTGCTCCTTCAGCTGATCTTCAACCCGAATGCATCCTCGCTTTGGCACTCTGCCTTGCATTGACGGATGGGGTAGGAATATGTCTTTCTTTTATTTGGATATATCTTTCTTTTATTGTGCATTATTTCCCCCCCCCCCCCAATCTCCCCCTCCAACCCCCCCCCCCTCTCTCTCTCTCTCTCTTCCTCTCTCTCTCTTCCTCTTGCTCTTGCTCTTTTCCTCTCCTTTTTTCTTCTCTCTCTCTCTCTCTCTCTCTCTCTCTCTCTCTCTCTCTCTCTCTCTCTCTCTCTCTCTGACCGTTAGACAGAGAGAAACAACAACAGATTCTACGTGGCATTTACTACAGACCTCATGCCAAATGAGGGTAAAATGCATAACGGTATGAACAAAAGTGTCTCTGTTCATCATTAGCTCAAACAGTGACAACATTTTCAACATATTATTTCAACACCAACATGCCAAACTACATTTGTAAGTACACAGTGAGTCTCACCCAGGGGAAGAAGGAAAATTAACCAAATTCTTTTGAAAATATACATCACCAAAGTATCACACCTTCAAACAAACCCATCAATACTGTAAAAGCCCCCACATTTGCAGCAAATACGTCATACGTTACAGAATTAGCACATGCAATAATTCTAGGACATATGTACAGATATTGGACAACTGCATATCAACGAAGGGACACTTTGAAAACAGAGAGTACAAATCTTCATGTCACGCGACCTCTTTCATCAATGCTTCCCATAAATCCCATGTTTTGTTTCTGCACACCACCAAAGCAGGCAGCAAACATTCGACATGAGAATATGGGCAGATTCCAGTGGACCACGTCCTTGTTCCCGACGACAGGGCACGGGGATCTCGTGAATCACCAACCGGAACGAAAATCACAGTCTCTGTGGTGATCCCCACTCGAATTCTGGCTACCTTTGCCCTATGCCCTACTTCTGAGGCTGGGTCAAAGGAAACGATGACCACAACAATCTCGCCTCTACCCTTGGAATGTTATTCGGGGTACAGGATACACCAGCATGATGCTTGAACTATCAGAAAAGTTTTGAAGGACGAGTGCCCATTGCACAACCACATTGAGAGAGAGAGAGAGAGAGAGAGAGAGAGAGAGAGAGTGAGAGAGAGAGAGTGAGAGACAGACAGACAGACAGATAGACAGAGACAGACAGACAGACAGACAGACAGAGACAACGAAAGGGGGACAGGATTGATAGATCATGCATGACTTGATGAATGAATTGATGGATGAATGCAGTTTCACTGCCTCTCAGCCTTTGCAGGTTATGTAAGACCATTGATTACGATAAATCATTAGAACTGGTTCCAATAAGAGCATGTAAAATCACAATTTCCCTAGTTATTCACCTCTTCCGAATATCGTAGGGAGTCGCGGGGGGTCACTTCTTACCCCCAACCTACCGGGGGAAGAAGGGAGAAAGCAAAATTATGAGAGATAGATAGATAGATAGATAGATAGATAGATAGATAGATAGATAGATAGATAGATAGATAGATAGATAGATAGATAGATAGATAGATAGATAGATAGATAGATAGATAGATAGATAGATAGATAGATAGATAGATAGATAGATAGATAGATAGATAGATAGATAGATAGATAGATAGATAGATAGATAGATAGATAGATAGATAGATAGATAGATAGATAGATAGATAGATAGATAGATAGATAGATAGATAGATAGATAGATAGATAGATAGATAGATAGATAGATAGATAGATAGATAGATAGATAGATAGATAGATAGATAGATAGATAGATAGATAGATAGATAGATAGATAGATAGATAGATAGATAGATAGATAGATAGATAGATAGATAGATAGATAGATAGATAGATAGATAGATAGATAGATAGATAGATAGATAGATAGATAGATAGATAGATAGATAGATAGATAGATAGATAGATAGATAGATAGATAGATAGATAGATAGATAGATAGATAGATAGATAGATAGATAGATAGATAGATAGATAGATAGATAGATAGATAGATAGATAGATAGATAGATAGATAGATAGATAGATAGATAGATAGAGTGAGAGAGAGAGTGAGAGAGAGAGAGAGAGAGAGAGAGAGAGAGAGAGAGAGAGAGAGAGAGAGTGAGAGAGAGGAGGGGTGTGTGTGAAGGAAAGGCTGAGTAGCAGAGGCGTTGCAAGACGTGACAAACTACAAGAAGCCTGCGACTACAATGTCCACGAGGAACAAAAAGTCTACTGCAACCATGGACTAAAAATAGACGTCGCAGCGCAGTAAAACGTGGCACGACAAAACCTGAAGAAACTCTGAATGAGTTTAAGCTCTGACTTCCCATGCATCTCTATCGATGTTTTGACAACTCCCAGTAGTTCCTTTTAAAAAGTTATTAGAATGCTTTCTTTCTTCACAAATTAAATAGTATGGTGTGTGGGGAAATACAAACATTCGGTGATGAACAACGCCATTTTCCGACTTGACACTCTGGCGTTTCTATATCCAATTATACCTCTTTTAAAAAAGAGTTGTCGATTGATTTTATAACATTTCACAAAAGGGGAACCCTGTACTGGAGAAGTGGGAGTATTTTGCATCTTGCTTTTTCTGTGTTAATTGAAGTGAATTCAATGTGACGTCTTCGCAACTCTTGGCAGCGTGATGGATGAGCCAAGCCGATGCCTTGGGAAAAACTGCGGAAAGACGGAAGACATGTACACGACAAGATGCAGACACAAACAGATGAGTCTCGCTGAAGAAAGTTTATAAGTATTCTTGCTTTCCAGGAAGAATCGCGCATGATTCCCTCTTCGAAAAGGAGGGTGTGTTGTATTGAAGACGGTCATTTCAAACACGAATCCGAGTCGACAGGGGGCCATGGCAAAATTATTCGCGTCCAACTGTGATCCACGGAGTCATTACATTTCGTAGACGACCTACTTCTCAGCAAGTCCACTCCAGCAGGGAAGCAATGAAGCCAGGGCTTTGTAAGGTACGAGATTGAGAGTGACCCCCACTCCTTCTCTCCTCTGCCCTCTTTGTCCGAGGTAATAGCGGACACTGGTACATGGGATCAGATCTGGACATTGACGGCCTCTTATTCAGGGATATCTCTCTCATTTCCTACCTCCACACAGCCCTCCTGTCTGCAGCTGAGAAATGACTGTATTTGGTAGGAAGGGTAGAAAAAGAAAGAAGAAAGCCTGAGTTAGAGGAGGCATTGATAACGGCACTCGTGACAGACAGGATGAGGTCCGTTCTCCCTAGGGTTAAATGAGGTTATAGTAATCTGGACACACGTACAACTTGAAGGAGAAATAAAGAGAAAAGTATGGGAGACATGAATAGACATCAAGTTAATGAAATATATATTTATCAAAGTCGAGCTCGCAACGTGTGACCAGCCATTTAATAGCGCACACCTCGCTATACAATACAACCAGTCAGATTGTCCCACACGTGAGAGAAGTTCCAGTCCCTACCCCCTCTGAGGCACCTAGGCTTGCTTGGCGTCGCCCGTGATCGAGACACTGGAGCAGGCCCCGATAGCTCCACCACCACGGGTCCTAGCTAACGAGCGGCTACTGCCGTATATGGAGAATTAACTACATCTTCATAATATCCTAATGGTATCTAAACTTTAAGTGTTTAAGAAAGACGGATCACGAGCCTACATAATGCGACGAAAGAGAAACTGACGTTCAACAGTGCAACGAAGCGCTGGCTTTGCTGCTCAGCAGTGTAATGCACCTCTCAAACAGCTCTTCAACCAAATCTTTTTAAGTAAAGGAGGAAGTAGTCCCGCACCAACGATCCTTAGCTAACTGTGACTTTCAGCAAGACAGAACACAGAGACACACACACCCTTCTCACACGACCCAGCCACAGCACAACAGCAGGGCTGAGTGGCTCGTTGGGCAGGCTGTGGTCGCTCTCCACCCGACTTTCGTCTGGGCCAATGCAGGGCAAACGTGTTGACGTTGGAGGCGGCGTGAAGACGCAGCGAAGACTTCATTGAGAACGTCAACCTGGAACAAACAGAGGGCACAAAAGACGCACCGATCTCTCGCTCCGCGGAGCTTTTGACTGGTGAAAGCGGCGATTTTCCAATATGTCTGCCACCTCAGCCGCCCAATGGCCTTTTCTCGTTCGGAGAAAGCTCCGTCCCGTGTAAAACGATATTGGTGTGTACCAAGAGGGGTTTGCTGGCCGTGTGAGCGCATCACCAACATCTATTTTAGACCGATGGCTGTGATCGTGGTGAATGCAAGTGATACTGACACGACTTTAAACTGTAAAAATGATTCGTTCTTAGTATTAGCGTGCTTGTGATGGTGATAACTATCAATAGTAATACCATCTGCACAACTGATAGTTAGCATGCTTAGTAACACACTATCGGGTAATTATACATCGAGTCGTTACTGCCAAAGTTATCACCGTCCCTGACACACATTCTTCGTGATTACACTGTACAGTCACCGGTTTTACAACTGAATCTCAAGTTTCCCCTTTTCATATTTATCCATCTTACATATTAAATATATCACCTCACTCTTCTATCCTACCTGACTGCATCATGGGCATGGTTGTCCCCATTTGTCCCAACTTGTATCTCTACTCGCCTCCCATGCACAAAAGCTGCATCGAGAAATGCGCGGACTCGCGCCCTAGATACCGTACCAGCGGGCGTTGAACAGCATTGGGGAAAACTTGCGAGTACACAGTGCAGCACAATGAACTCACGGAGCAGCGCTACAACGTAGGAACTCCAATTCAGAGAGAGCAAAACATCGACCAAGGCCGGGATTCGATGAATCACTTCGTGTTACCGCAGGGCCCGCCCTCGCCCACTGGAGTGGAATGGCGGGGTGAAACATGACGTTACGATGCAGCCAGGTGCAAAGCCCATATACAGATGTACACCTTGGCAAACCCTCCATGCCTGTGATTGGGAGTGGGGCGGGAGGAAGGAGAAATGACACGGTGGTAAGATAAGGGCTGTAGGAAGGGAGGAAAAGAAAATTCAAATTTTGAAAAGTTTACTACTTCGTTAATCTTGGTAAATGAATGTTAAGGGGGGGATGTTTACAAATAGTTACGTTTAGTTCTTTTCCGTATTAAACATATAATGTCGATTCACTTTTTTCACCACAAAGAGTTTGAGGAAGCTGCTTCATCCTGCAAAGAACTGTGCAAGAAATTAAAAGTTCCAGCAGGATAGAATATTTACCTGACTGGACACCCCACGCTCAGCTAAGAAATAAATACTCTTGAAGAACATCGTCCCATTCGACTTCCTTTTTTTAAAAGGAGTATTCCCATTCTATCTCCGAAAGACGAAAGTAAACCACAAAAAGTTATTTCATACTCTTGATAAATATTTCGCAATCACATTTGATTCTTTAAACTTACTTCACCAGTCGCTGGATGCTGTACACCGTACACCTGGGGTGTACTTTGCCTTCAGGAATTAGCCTTGATCCCTAGTAGGATGAACGGGGAACGAAGGGACGGGGTTGGGGGGATCAACGTCTTCACCGAGATCCACATTTTGTGAGTATGGGTAGTGGACGGAGCACGGCTAATCTACTTCATCTGGAAAGTCGATCCCCAGTCGATGTAATCGGAACGCCACAGCACAACGCAACTTGTCGGACGAGCCGTCGACGTCAACAGGCCGCAGTCTTGGACCCACAGCGCAGGCACGGCTGTATGAAAGGCGGTAAGCTTTGAAGTATTTTTCTCACGGCTGTGCCTCTCACAACTCTGAAGACGTCTGGGCTGGCCTTGTACAGCCATCAGCGCCGGCCATCTCTCCTGGGGAAAAACTCATCGCCCTCGCCTCACTCGCGAGCCTCCCCCACCTTGGGTGTGAGCCGTGATTTGTGGGGACCAGACAGAAGGTTTTCGTCACCCGGCTTCTCCCTGGCCTGGGAGAACTCAGTGGCCGGGTGAACGTTAAGGAAGAAAGCTTTGTGTGCAATATCGTACTTGACTCCAACAG
>JAWQFJ010000202.1:10000-65000 GCA_034096865.1 Theodoxus fluviatilis | reverse complement strand
TGTCTCCATTCTGTACTAATAGCACCGCCCCCCTCAGTCTCTCTCTCTCTCTCTCTCTCTCTCTCTCTCTCTCTCTCTCTCTCTCTCTCTCTCTCTCTCTCTCTCTCTCTCTCTTTCTCCACGCCAATTTCACACAGCATTGCTACGCATCGTAAACTTGTCTTCGCTGTCACTCTTGCGCCGCCCCTAGTTCCGCCTTGGCCATGAGTAGCCTGCCTTTCTGTTGACATTTTCTCCTTGTAATCCCCACCCCCTGCACTGTCTGTGCTGTCTTGTACAAGCTGTAGTCCCCACCCCCTGCACTGTCTGTGCTGTCTTGTACAAGTTGTAGTCCCCACCCCCTGCACTGTGATGTCTTGGTCTCTGTGTAGACAATAAAGATGACATCTATATATGCACCCAATACCTTTGACCCATACATGCCCACCGACTGTTTTGTCGAGTGACGGTGCAGGGTGTGATGGTTTAGCAAGATAGCACGCAAGACAGCTCTGCAAGAAAGTCTATAACGACAAAGCAATAGGCAGTGTAGGAAGGTCTCAATTGCTGCATAAAGCCATATCGCAGAGAGATACATGTATCTACATTCTTTATGTGTGTGTATGACAAAACAGTAACGGTCCGATACATGTTGTTTATTGAGATGCATTTTTTTAAAGATCTTCAAACCCTCATTCCCGAAGACAACTGTTTCAGGTGCGAGGCCCAGAGGCCTGCCAGTGAGCCAGTGACGGTGTACCTCCTGGAGGCTGCCTCGTGCCAGTGCTTCAAACTCAACCCAGAAACATTCAATGGGGTCTTTTCCAGCTTCGTCCACGTCCCACACTGTCCTTTTTAGTTACGTCTTCATGTCCAATATATTAAATAGCCATCACCCTTCATTGTAAAGGTATGGGTGCTCTTTTTCGTAATGCGACTTTCCACTCATTCACGGGTGCTCAAGTTGCAAATTGTTACCCCCTGGTCATCGGGCTGCTCCTTTCATCACCCCATGCCTCCTCCACTCCCTGGGGAGCATGCAACCCTCGACTCCCTGGGGAGCATACAACCCTCGATTCCCTGGGGAGCATGCAACCAGGCTGCACAACTCCCTGGGGAGCGTGCAACCCTCCACTCCCTGGGGAGCATGCAACCCTCCACTCCCTGGGGAGCATGCAACCCTCCACTCCCTGGGGAGCATGCAACCCTCGATTCCCTGGGGAGCATGCAACCCTCGATTCCCTGGGGAGCATGCAACCAGGCTGCACAACTCCCTGGGGAGCATGCAACCCTCCACTCCCTGGGGAGCATGCAACCCTCCACTCCCTGGGGAGCATGCAACCCTCGACTCCCTGGGGAGCATGCAACCAGGCTGCACAACTCCCTGGGGAGCGTGCAACCAGGCTGCACAACTCCCTGGGGAGCATGCAACCAGGCTGCACAACTCCCTGGGGAGCGTGCAACCAGGCTGCACAACTCCCTGGGGAGCATGCAACCCTCCACTCCCTGGGGAGCATGCAACCCTCCACTCCCTGGGGAGCATGCAATCCTCGGCTCCCTGGGGAGCATGCAACCAGGCTGCACAACTCCCTGGGGAGCATGCAACCAGGCTGCACAACTCCCTGGGGAGCATGCAACCAGGCTGCACAACTCCCTGGGGAGCATGCAACCAGGCTGCACAACTCCCTGGGGAGCATGCAACCAGGCTGCACAACTCCCTGGGGAGCATGCAACCAGGCTGCACAACTCCCTGGGGAGCATGCAACCAGGCTGCACAACTCCCTGGGGAGCATGCAACCAGGCTGCACAACTCCCTGGGGAGCATGCAACCAGGCTGCACAACTCCCTGGGGAGCATGCAACCAGGCTGCACAACTCCCTGGGGAGCATGCAACCAGGCTGCACAACTCCCTGGGGAGCATGCAACCAGGCTGCACAACTCCCTGGGGAGCATGCAACCAGGCTGCACAACTCCCTGGGGAGCATGCAACCAGGCTGCACAACTCCCTGGGGAGCATGCAACCAGGCTGCACAACTCCCTGGGGAGCATGCAACCAGGCTGCACAACTCCCTGGGGAGCATGCAACCAGGCTGCACAACTCCCTGGGGAGCATGCAACCAGGCTGCGGATGAACGCGCCACAGTTTGTTTTCCACAAGTTTTCAGCTCAGCCCATACAGGTGCCCTTTTTACTCCTGGTTGGGAGAAGCAATGTAAGTAAAACACCTCTACGATACATTTGCAGGACCTGCAGCTTCAAATCCCGCACCTACTAGCCACACGTGACTACAGGTCAAGCGCGCTCACCACTCGGTCACAGAACCCTGATGTATAATCTTGCAAAGGGCAATCTACTTTTAAACATGATTTGAAATCCTCCTCCTCCTCCTCCTCCTCCTCCTCCTGCTGCTGCTGCTGCAAAAATGTGCGCCCAGCACTACTAATTCCATCTTTGACATGCGTGTGTGTGGAGGGTAGGGCGACCCACCCTGGTCTTTCCTATCCTTTTTTCCCCTTGCCTCTCAATGGAGGATGCTGTGCATGCTTCCCTCAGCGTCCTTCTCTTGCTGGCCTTTCCTCCATGGTCGTCTTTCGATAAACACGGGGTGACAGGCGCGTGATAAAGCCATTGATTTGTGAAGCCAAGGATTCGACTACGACACGTCCTACCTGCTGAACCGCAGCCTTATCATAGACTGGAATTGTCTGTTTCCCTGGAATTTGTTTTGGAATGGATGTGCCTTAGATGCGATTGCGAGAAAACTATATATCATCTTGATTCCTCGTCTCTGGAATAACAAACGAACGGTTTTGAACGGGGTCGTATTTATAATACGGAATCGATTATGTCAGGTGTCTTGCATCGCATAGGGAAAACCGCTGAGATATCAGCACAGAATACAATGTTCTCGACTGAAAAAGGAAAACGATAACAGGCTTTTACTGCATTAGGCTGTTGCGCAATATTGTGAGTTTCAACTATTTCCGGTCTTCTCGTCCTTCTCCTCCACACTACATGTAAAATGGTCTTTCCAGCCCAAGACTTGCGAAACTCATTGGAGAGAGGGTTAATGCGGAGAGACGTCAGAACACATACAAACGCGCGAGCGTGCTAGCGCACTTCCACGCCGAGCTCCTGCAGGAACATCCTCCCAAAGAAATGCAGTCGAATAGCAGTACGGTGAAGTCCTGTGTTCGCCCATTTCGCCCAGTGCAGTACAACATTATCGTCCGTTCCATTACACCACAATAAAACGCTCTACTCCAGCAAGGTCACGTACGGTTCCAAAACAGTGCATTACACCACTATGCTCCAGTAGGTACAGGATGCAATACGACAACGGACTCCATTGCCATTGGATCACGATCCAACAACAGTGCAATCCAGTGCTGTGTTGCATTCTTACATGGACATGAACCAACTGCAGCACAGTTCTGTACTCTTGCATGGGAGAGCTTCTCACAAAAATCAGGGCAGCGCTAAGACCGCGTCTTTGCAGGTGTACCGCCAAAAATCCTGCCGATGTCCTACACGACTATTTGTCCTGACCCCACTTTCCATCGCTCGGCGCCCCTTGCTGTGCTTGCTCCAACGGTTAATTGCCACCCTGGGGAGTGATTATGAAAGACGTTCACTAAAAGGTGCCAGGGCAGCCTGAGGCCAGGTAACTCAAGACAGCAATTACCACCTTTATGACGCGGTCGTAGAGAAAACATATGTCCAAAGCCCCAAGGGAGATCTTGGAAACAGGCGGAACTTTGTAGGCTGAGGACAAAACAGCACAGCAGGCGAGACACACATACACACACATACACACAGGCCGAGTGACGGACACGGGAAAGGAAGGAAAAGGGTCGAGATAGAGTAAGGTGAGGGAAGGTGAAGTAAGGCTGTACTAAGGTGAAAGATAGATGGATTGGGTGAGAGAATGTCTTGTTGGGAACGACAAGGGGTGAGTAAGGGTGTGTGTGTGTGTGTGTGTGTGTGTGTGTGTTTCACTAGGGTATAAAAGGGGATGAGGCGGGTTGAGTTATAGGGTTTGAAAGTGGAACGAGAGTGTGCAAGGGGCCTCTGCATGAGTGTGCAGGGGTGGGTGGGAGGAAGGGTTGGGTGAGGTGAGAAGAGAAAAGAGTACGGTGGTGCTGGGGTGGATTGCGGGTGTGTATGGGTAGAGACAGAATGGGGTGGCGTTGGAGGGGGGGGGGGGGGTTAGGGATAAAATAAAGTGGTGTGCAGAAGAGTGAAAATGAGTTAAAATTGGGTGGGATGTTGTGGGGTGGCGGGTGTGGTTGTAGAGGTGTCAGTGGCCATGCAGGTGTGGATAACAATGCCTTTCCTTATTTGAAGCGGGTTGGGGGTGGGGGGTCGGTTGTAAAGGTGTCAGTGGGCGTGCCTTTTCTTATTTGAAGTTGGGTGGGAGTTGGGGGTGGGTGGGTGGTAGGGGTTACAGAGGTGTCATTGGCCATGCAGGTGTGGATAACGATGTCTTTCCTCAGTGGAAAAGTGCAGGATGCTTCTTGAACAGCATTCCTGGCAGACTGCAGCCACAGGGGAACGCCATGGGGCACTCCGAGAGCAGCGAGCCGCACAGAACTCCCAGAGAGCCTGGGCATCAGGTATCACAAACATGGTCCTGATCTACAACATCAACAGGGGAGAGAGAGAGAGAGAGAGAGAGAGAGAGAGAGAGAGAGAGAGAGAGAGAGAGAGAGAGAGAGAGAGAGAACCGGGGGGGGGGAGGGGGCGAAGTTATTGCTTGGGCCTCTGCCGGTAACAAAATGTAAATTGTACAAAAGCACAAGAATTCCGCACTATCCAAGTACTAAAATACTAAAGTTAAATGAAAATATCACTGTGGGTATGGCAGTTGATGACCTTGGAACACACACTACTCAATTTCTTCAAATGATTCACCATAACCCTCGCCTGTTCTCTCATCTGTACTTAACGAGAGGGCAAGCAACGGAGCACTTCTTGACAATGGCGAAACAACAATACTGGCATGAAATACGCTTGTATACCAGCGGGAAAATGGCCGAATTCAACATACAATATTGAGCCAAACACATCATTTAACAATGAGAGCCAGATATCTATCCCTCATCTCAACTTCATCATCCCCTGATATTCTTAAACTTACATCTACACAAACATATCTTCGCCGAAATGGTCTTTTTTATGCAACAGCTATGCGACCATTACCGACCCCTATCAGCACATCAGTGTACAAGAACTTCGATGGAATGACATCGAAGAAAACATTTGCATAAAAACCTGTGTAGCGCGAAGACTTGAAAGAGGTTGACACGCAGCTTGGTCCGCAGGTGGTCCGGTACGTTTATGCAAATGAAGTGAACAAAAGAATGCCAGTAAAAAGGCACGAAACTTACAGTGCCCCAGGTCACACACACTCAAATGGCCAACTAGGAGTGCGACAGTGTGGATATTTCGCGTTCATTATTTGCTATCAACGGTCATCTTTGTGCACTTAGGCATTCTCAATCTACGTGCGTGTTCTCGTCCAACCAGCGAATAGCGTCGTGCCTCGCCGTGGGTAGGGGATCCTTGACGGATGCCCATGGCCAGCTATTCCACTTCTGACCTCTCCTCAGGCGCTTCACCAAGGCCTCACATGACGGGGCTGCAGGACTTTCGCTGACCGTGAGCCTTGGGTGATTGACCGCACCCGAACTGACCACTGATTGACGGCAGACGACCGCAGGGTCAACACTGGCTCAAGTCTTCTGACGTCCAGCCGTTCTGGGTCTCCCATTACGATCCATCTCCCACGGCTTCTAATCGTTCCTCGACCGCACTGCTCCACAAGGTGCCTGGTTTTAACGTGCACCACGGCCGGACGCCCCGAGAAAGATTGCTTTCTCCAGGTCGATCAGTAGAACGTTTAAATGAAGAACAGGATGGACGCACACACGAGGTCCACAGACTGACTGGCCACTTTAGAAGATGGGGAAATACTGAAAAGCCAAAACCACGCCAATGTAAACATGTGCCGCCCACGACAGGTTTATGAGGCGTGGGTAGGAGCTGCAAACCTTTGGTCTTTTGTATCCGTCCCATCTGAACTGCTTCCGCTTCAACGCCCAGTGGCTCCTAAACAACTATGGGATTTGGTGGCACTTTCGTGAAGAATCGCACCATGTCTTCTTCTACGCATGCTACTTATTTTACGCGGCTTCCACCCACTCATCTTACTGTAATAAACCTCCCACCCTCCACTGACCACTGCCATCGCCATTGTGGGCCTAAGTGTCTCCTGAGCTTATATGCTCGTCTTGATCCTTCGTGCCCTCTGTCCGTGTCGAATGTTTCACGCTTCGCTGTACTATAGAATAACCCCAAAGCATTCTTGCAGTTCATAACATCCTATCTCTGTCCTTGTCCACGTCTGCCTTTTGTCTTCTACTGTTCTAACCCAATTAGCACGATGAATTCAGACTCTCAACAATGAAGATGTACAAGGGAGTCTATGATTTGTTCTGTTTTCGATGTACAGCCAAAATACTACATACGTATAGAATACATTAAGTTTCAAACCCTTAGGCAGTGACAAAACTCAAGACCTTTGGCTGAACGTGGGGCTCACTTAATTTTTTATGGAAGACAAGGCATGTGTAGGATATAGTTCCGTAGTGAATCTGCATCAACACTACTGCTACCCACTACCACCAGTGCAGCGTCCACCACATTTCCAAAGGCATTCAAGGCCTGCTGGAGAGGTTCAGACTGCAGCTGGAGAATGAACTGGCGCTGACCCTCACCCTTTTGGAATCTGGGTCCTCTCTCTCATCACGGCCAGCCCCCTCTCCATCGCAGCCACACATCTCCCCACCCCCTTTCTCAGTTGAGACCAGCCCCCCTCGTCCTCTCATCCCAAATCCCCACCCACCTTCACTTTCCACTTTAGAGGGAGAGGTTTGTCGATGTCCGACACGTGCAGCTACCAGGGACAGCTCTGGCTGACCCCGCCTTGCCATCTGTGCTGCCTGCTGACCCAGCTTCCCTTCCATCCATCACTCCTCCTTCTTCCTGCATCCCAACTTGCCTCCACTCCTCACTCCCCCTCCCTCCTCCACCCTCACTCCCCTTTCCTCCTCCATCCATTCCTCATTCCTCACTCTCCCTCCTCCACACCTCCCTCCCTCCTCCAGTGCCTAATGCATTAAGTTCCACTGGAAAATAAAGTTCAATCAATTAATCCCTCGACCATCCCTCCTTTCTTACATCCCGCCCTCCTACATTCCTCCTTTCCTCCAGCCATTCCTCCGTCTCCCTCCTTTCCTCCAGCCATACCCTTGTCTCCCTCCTCAAGTCCTCTGACTTTTCCTTCTCTTTCTCTCTGTCTCTCTCTCTCTCTCTCTCTGTTTCTTTCTCTCTCTCTCTCTGTCTCTTCTCTCTGTCTGTCTGTCTGTCTCTCTCTGTGTTTGTCTGTCTGAAAGAGCATCAAATCAAAGCCAGTAGCCAGTTGTGTAACAAAAGGAAAATAATAGGGAAAAAACCGCAAATGACGTACTGGCGAGGACACACATGAGCAGAACAATTGCAGGTTCTGTACAGACCGCCATGCAGTGAGTGTGGTGGGGAGGTTTACCTACCACGGTAACGGCGCCATGCAGTGAGTGTGGTGGGGAGGTTTACCTACCACGGTAACGGCGCCATGCAGTGAGTGTGGTGGGGAGGTTTACCTACCACGGTAACGGCGCCATGCAGTGAGTGTGGTGGGGAGGTTTACCTACCACGGTAACGGCGCCATGCAGTGAGTGTGGTGGGGAGGTTTACCTACCACGGTAACGGCGCCATGCAGTGAGTGTGGTGGGGAGGTTTACCTACCACGGTAACGGCGCCATGCAGTGAGTGTGGTGGGGAGGTTTACCTACCACGGTAACGGCAAGCGGTCAGATCAAGGTCGTCTTCCAGGCGCTGTCCGAAATCTAACAGAGGAGAGGCACGCAAGGACTTCGGGACGTCTCGTTTATTCACGCTTAGCCACAGACCGGGGTAAGAGGCTCACTTCTGGGTGTTCTTCGCCAGCGATTTACTGCTGAGAGCAGGGATGGGAACGTAGGCACTGAAGGCAAGGCAGTAGTGCGGAGGCAGACACAGTAATATCCGCCCCAGAAGATGAAGTACCTGTACAGCAAGACCAGGGGAACAAGGACGAGAAGAATGGACCGATGTCGAGCGGGGTGAAGATGAACAAGACTCAGAAACAGAACAAAGAGGAGAAAGAGAAGCTGGTGAGTACATCTTGTAGAAAACAAGAGAGGATAACAGGTTCCCTAAACGAATACAAGTAACCACACAGTCCTTCCTTCAGAAGAAAATAATGAAAGTTATAGAATTGGAGGATTCCGAGCCTCATTTAGACATTAGGTATTCGAGTGACGAGAGGAAACCACTGTCATAGTATGAACATCCTAATCATTACACACCCAACCGTCTACTACATGCTCTCTCTCTCACACACACACACGCGCGCACACACACACATTCATACAAACACACATGCACATGCACGCACACACACACACACACACGCACACACACACACACACGCACACACACACACACACACACACACACACACACACACACACACGACCCCTTCCTATAATTCTTCCTTTCCTGCACCTGCACTTTGCACGAAACTACCTCTGTCTTGAGCGAGACCGTAATCGAATTATTTCATTATCTGTTCGCTTGTTTGCCAAAGAAGCCCCTTCCTCCCATTCCCCAGCCGTTTTGCCTTTAGAGCCGGATCTCTACGGCGTGGGGGTCATCGGGGAGGACGCGTTATATTTCGGATAGACGAGGTCGAAACCATTTCACCTGCCGCGAGAAATTAGCTGTCCCGACAGCAGAGTGATCGTGTACGGAGCTAATCCTGCAGGCAGAGGAAGCTCGTAGTACATCAATGGATTTTCTTATCACGGCCGCTGTAGCAATCTTGGCGGTGGCGAGGGTTGGGGTTGTTTTTTTGGCGAGGTGGAGATCTGCACGGCCGTTGCGGAGACTGCGGCGCCACGCCCGACTGTAAGGGTGCGCGTCTCACAAAAGCGGATTTTTGTGTGCTTTCTTTTACTGCAGCGTCGATGGATGGCTGCATCACGACCGAGGAGTCGAGACGACTTATTTCCACTGCGTTGCCTCACACAAACGGAGGTTTACGAACAGCTTTGGATGCTGCAGTTGTGTGCTGGCAAACGACGCTATTGTTCGTCCCGCTCGCGGGTCTTTTCTTCTGTTTTCATTGAATATGGTGCTTTCCCTTGCATTAGTGAGATTGGGCCGAAACGAAATATCCTTGATAAAACCCTCCACTCTACAAAGGCAGCCCTCGATACTTTTCTAACTGGTACAACGATTCTGACACTGAAGTCACCTTGACGCTTCACTAAAGATTGACAAATTCAACAAGGTAGTACAAAACAAATACATCTATTATATCATCATGACATATTCCCCACAATATCTTGATCTGTATTTCATCTGAATCGGTGTCTTCGTCAATGAGAAGACTACAAGACGTCGTAGTTGTCATTATTGACAACATCATGAACTACGATCATCATGCAGAACACTCAGACTTTACCAAGATCCGAGGGCACCAAAGACGTTTCGAAATCCTAATAATATAACAAAGAACTGCTTCTTTTAAAAAATCCAAACACAATGTTAGGAGAGGATTTTTTTTTTGAAAAATGTAATTGCATGTACATATGGTATACATCTTAGTCGACTTACATGCAAGTCGGTTACCAAGGTATTTGGAGCTATGGGCGATGACGGGGCTCTCATCAGTGGCTGGACAAGAGCTTTTAGGCACGCGGGCCAGATGGGAGGTGCCATGTCTCATACCACGTCATCGCCCCCGCCAGGAGCGATGACAGGAGTGCTCATGGGTTTTCCGATAACAGCGAAGACGTGAAATGCCTTGAAAACCGGGGCTGACAAATAAGTCTGTGCTTTCCGTGAAAATGAGTTCCGTGCAGAAAAAAGTATGGCATATCAATTATCTTGTAATTTCTCGAATCTGGAGCCCATATTAGGAGCGCAAAAAGAAAATCTACATGCGGCAAAAGCGTGTTTCCAGCATTCATTACAGATGATACCTCACCGCATCTTCGCGGATCCTGCCACAGCAATCATGAGTTACACTCATCTAAGCATTTTGTGTATATTTTGTCGTCCTTTCACTCAACCCAGTCTGACGGCTACAGTTTCATTGCGTTGGAATGATACTTTGATATCCTGCCCGAGATTTGGATATTGCAGCTTTTTCGTTTACTGGGAAGCACTTGCACACAACACAAGTTAAGCGCATTCCCATGTGCTGCAAATGCCAGAAGTTGCGAGTTGTTTGGACTTCGGAGATAACGAAGTGGCCTTCCTCTGCAAACGTTTTCGTGGCCCTCCACGAGAGACCAAACGTTTGTTTTGAAGCGTGGTCCACCTAAACGAAGTTGCAACCGAGAGCTTATCAAGAAAATGAAGCAAGGATGAAAAAGAACGAATATGCATTCAACTGAGCGAAATGTAATTTACATGCATCAGAGAGCAAGAAGCGACTTCTGCTGTTACTTCGCTTACATCCAGATTGAAGACTACACTGAGACTCGAGCGTCATCGAACAAAAATCTTCGCCAAAGCCAAGTCTCAGACAGCCTCGGATTCCAGCACGCAGAAATGGCTTTTTGGCAGGGAGCGCATGTGATGGAGAAACCGTCGTTGCTGGTGCCTTAACAGACTATCAAAAGCTGCGCCTCGTCCATGTTCAAATCTCCCGTCATGAGCAGTGGCCGTAAAAAGAATATTCAGACTTTCAAGACACGAAGTAAAAATGTTACAGCCTTGTTACTGCCTTAGCTGCAATCACCGTCTTCATGCCAGTCGTGAAGAAGGAAGGCCCACAGGTCTTGAGGACATGGAGACAATTGAATTCCTGGGGTCCTGTTCCAACAGAACAGGGTCCACAGTCTGAGCTGTGGGTCCCGAGCTGACAGTCAGGTCAGCCAGGGAGCGTCTAGACGCCAGGTCATCTGCCTCTTCTACGCTAGGAACTTGTCCGGGCGTGTTCATCAACGCCACTTCTTGGTGGACACAAGCCATTCTAGACACGAAGAAAACAAGAGCACGACCAAGAGGAGGGACAGGAAGGTGGGGGCCAAGCAGAGAGGGGGTGGGGAAGGGGTGCGGGGTGGAGGGAGAAATAAAGGTGGGAAGAGAGGTGAAAGAGAGCACAGTGCCCCAGACACCCTGCAGACATCCACAGCTGCCTTGCTGGCTTGTTGGCTTGGCTCTAAGCCAGGGAGACGCACAACCCCCTTTGCTCACCCCAGCGCCTATTGCCCACCCCTCCCCAAACCCCCCACCCGCAACTCCACTCCCCTCTGGCAGCAATTCCATCAAGTGATCCAAGACACAAGCCGTGGTGACGTAATGATATATATATCTTCAAAAATCTATATAAAACTCAACACAACCCCACCCTCTCTTACCGTTTCTTTCCAATCTAACTCTTTCACTTTCTCTGTCTTCCTCTAAGCTTTCTTTCCGCCACCTGCACCCATTTTCCCACAGTCCTCAACGCCCAACCGCAATGTCCATGTCTATTTGGCAGCTGCACATGGTCCCAGCAGCACAATTTCTTCCTCCATCAAACTGCCACCTGGATATATACCACTCTCATCGCACTATTTCAGTAGTCTCGTGTAGTTCATGCTGCTAACCGTAGGACCGTCGCTGATTCACGCGAAATGGTGTTCTGAACGGTCTTTAGTTCATGCCGTTTAAGATAACGTTTGATGTTGTCATGTCAACGTTCATGTGTGTCTACCGCAGGCAGTTGTGCTAAACTCTAATTTTATTGAAGTCCACTTAATCTTATTCAAGTTTTTTTCTAGTTCTTTACAGACAATTGGAATAATTTTCACTGTCCGTCGACATAACGCTGTGAGCAAACAACAACCTCTTCTAAAATGAATGTTTCCAGTAAACCTTTTCCTTCGCGATTTGAAAACCCTTTGTCTCGGACAAGTCACGAAAGAATTTTCTTCAAATGTTTGTCTCAAATCTCAAACGTCTATTTAAATAGAATGGAAATGTTTCGTCTACTAAACTCATATGGCGGCACCCTTGCGAGACAGTTGTTTCTTTTCTACTGACATCTGTAGCGTAATGAATCTGAAGCCATTCCAGATCTATGTAGTAATATTGTCACGAACTTGTAAGTAAAATGACGGGCGTTGGTATTCTCCTTTGTTAAAGTACGTTTGTTTGCTCACGTTTTCCTATCTCGAGAGTGGCAGTTTGATGCGAAAATATTATTGTAGCCAAAGCTCTCCGGGACTGCAGCATGTGGAATATCTGGCATGGGAACACGTGGCGTACATCAGCAGGAGCTGGCGGCATGCGTGACGACAGGCAAAGTCCTCCTTGTGGAACCCTCATAATGTATCCACTGTCTGCCGGTTTGCAAGAGCCGCAGGGGGGAATATTTTAATTGCTTCATTGATAAGTTTGCTTACCTTCAGCGGTGGCTGTCGTGGTTGCTAGCAAATGGACATTACGATGCAAGGGTGGAGTAGGCTGAGAACAAATGGCAAAGTTGATTTGGAACGATGGCATGAATCATGTAGAGAAAAAGCATCCGTCGACAGCAGGCCCTTACCACGTCCATCAACATTGGTGATAATCCCATCCAGGGCTTGTGGTCTTCATCAAGACGACCCCTCAACGCACCTCGTCTTTTGTGGCTGAGAAATACCACCCCTGAGGAATTCCTCTTTTTGTCTTGGGACGGATTTCGGCTGGGAAAGGAAACAGGTACATGCAAGAGATCTGGACTCAAGAAGCAGCAGTGGACGGTGGTAATGACCAGTGCTTGACCATCTAATGATCGGGTCAGCGGCAGAGACAACAAAGCCATCGTAAACACACGTGTCTGAACTTGCTCAGGCGGTGGAAGATTAATTGCTCAGTGATGGGCAAGAATTCCCTTCAATCAGGATTACTGCAGCACTGTGGCTCTAGTGCGTGGAACTGTTTGGGGCTCATGCTGGCACCATTCCTAATCATTACAGTCTTTCTTTGCTGGGCGCGGGTTTCCAGGGCAAGTCTACCCAACGCCCACAGATCCGCGAGACACGAAGTTGCTTTACCATCTCGAAGTTGTTTAACATTACTTTGCGAATGTTTCGTATCATTTCTCGTGGCAGATGCATCATGGCACTTTCATAATATAAGAATTTCGGCAAAAGGAAACATTCATCATTGAACTCTATAACAGAAGTGCAACAGTGTTTTCCCGAAGGGATAAAAATGCATGCACTTGTAGAGCGTTCATCCCTGAGCGAGATGCACACAGTCGACAAGCAGATTTTGCAGTGGGCCGTCCATCACTTTGACAGTGGAACTACAAAGAACAGCTTCGGGCTCCCTAACAAACTGTGTTTTCAGCCTTGCAGGCGCTTTGCCAAAACAGCCAACTGCTTGAAACCGCGTAGATTCCACAAAAACAAAGTGGCAGAAACACACATAGCTTGAGCTACTAGGCTTTCGTCTATGCGGTGCTGCGGTGGTTATGACACGTCAAGCAAAAGAAAAAATGAGTAGTTTCTGTGATGAACTCACCATCAGCTGCAAATAGAGTTATAACAACTGAGAAAGTTTGCAATGAAAAGAATCAATCGTTTTGTTTGAAACGATGTCACAACTTCACAAAAAAAACGTTTGCTTTAGAGCACTCCTCCGCCTTTCATAAACTTTAGGGCTGTTCACTTTTGCTTGATGTTTTTCCTGGGCGCCTCAAAAACAGAGGGCCACAAGGGACAGAGCCGGCGTTTCAGTATTGCAAAACTGTATCACCAACCAGAGTAAATGTTCTGCTTAAACTTTTGTTCCTCTTAGGAGAAATCTTTGTCGATCATTTCAAATTACTGACGCATCACCTAACACTGGCTGTACTTTTTTTCTTATACGTAGCTGCGCGGGCCGCGATGAGGGCAGGCAGCGCAAGATGGCGTCACAGGAGACAAGACGCGAGGCATCACTTGTTTCTCCAGGGACTGCAGTCCAGGACACCACGCCCCTCAGCGGTATCGCTATGTGTCATCTCTTTACAACTGCAGTAGCGTTCAAGAGTGTCCATGTACTGCGTTTAGAATGCTGGAATCAGTGAAGAATGCTTCACAAGAAAATCTCAATCTTCGGTTGCATGATGGAGATTATTTCCAGAAGAAGAAGAAGAAGAAGAAGAAGAAGAAGAAGAAGAAGAAGAAGAAGAAGAAGAAGAAGAAGAAGAAGAAGAAGGAGAAGAAGAAGAAGAAGAAGAGGAGGAGGAGGAGGAGGAGGAGGAGGAGGAGGAGGAGGAGGAGGAGGAGGAGGAGGAGGAGGAGGAGGAGGAGGAGGAGGAGGAGGAGGAGGAGGAGGAGGAGGAGGAGGAGGAGGAGGCGGGTGAGGAGGAGGAGGAGGAGGAGGAGAGAGAGTCAGACAGACAGAGACAGATAGGCAGACACAGAGAGAGAGAGAGAGAGAGAGAGAGAGAGAGAGAGAGAGAGACAGAGAGAGAGAGAGGGAGAGAGAGAGAGACAGAGAGAGAGAGACAGATAGAGAACGAACGAACGAACAAAAACGTTACTGCTGGGGCCTCCGGCCCATTGCAAGGTGTACATTGTCAACAGTTTTAACAGCACCACAATGCACAACAGTCAATACATGTTGTAAATTTATACAAACGTCGGTGGGTCGAGCGATTGGTTTCACTGGGAATAATACATTAACTAATCGCTGAACACGAGCTGATTCATCTCAGATAAATACAATGCTTCTGTTCTTATCTTAAAGGAATAATGTAAAAATTTTGAAACATTTCGAACTGTCAGATTTTCATCAGTTGTGAACAGATATTTGATAGTTTCATGGACATCGGATTGTAAGTATGGCGTTATATATCTTTGTCTTAAAACAGAAAGGGCCGGGCAACACAACAGAAAATGCAGTTCATCCTTCTCTTCCTCCAGACATATTGGACAGACAGTTGAATGATTTTGTGGTTTGTATCTGTTCTTATACATGTACAAACAATTCACTAATTCCTAGTCTGAATCTCACCAAGTGGTCTCTGAAGAATAGTTTATCAGCTGCATATAAATATGGTTCGAGCACTCGACCCGTTTTAAACAGTCTGTAGAAAGCGCAACGGCTGCTTTCTTTCACCCTGCTTCTCCATTCATTGTCATATTCTCTTATCATTTTTTTCCTTTATATTCCTGAGGAACTCTATCTCATTATGTACGTTTTGACTAGTCCATTCACTCTCGAGATTGTACCTACACAGATTTGACTTGACATTTGAAGCCCAATTAGTTTTACAATGAACTGAGTTGCACATCATCCGAGAGACTTTGAATGGATATCTGTCTTGGTCCATCCTGATGATTTTTAACCAGTACTTTATGGTCTACAAAGTAGCATTTATACTCAGTGGATATCGGCTAGTGTCTCCATAAACCATTACATTAGGGGTTCTAGAAGCAACATTCAGGAACCACTTAAATACAATCAGATGGACATTTTCAATATGTTTACAGTTGTTCAGACCCCACAGCTCAGATCCATATAGCAATATTTGTTGAATTTGTACACCTAAGACTTTGAAAAGTAAATCAGGTGTAACAATGCTCAGTTTGCGTAGGAACTTAAGTATTTGAATAGAAGCTGCTTTGGCTCTACCTGAAATGTCTGACAGGATGGTATTCGTGCACAATCTTGTAGACAATGTTATACCGAGATACTTGTACTGTGAAACCACTTCCAGCTTCTCCTTTCCAAGCACCCACTTTTCATGTGCAGCTACATGACCACCATTTCTAAATATCATCACCTTTGTCTTATTCGTATTTACAACTAGTCCCAGTCTGTCTGATGCCATCTTTAGACTGTTTATCTGATTCTGCAGACCAGGCACCGTGTCAGACAAAAGAACAATGTCATCCACGAAAAGCAGCAAAAACAGCTCAACACCATTGGGTTCAATTTGTATTCCATGTTTCCCTTTTTCAATAATTTCCCTGCTGAGGCAGGAAACTAGGTAAGAAAATAGAAGAGGACTCATTTTGCAGCCCTGCTTCAAGCCCCGGCAGCAATCGAAGGAACCTGATACCCCCTCCCGGCATCTTACACAGCATCTTACAGTATCGTACATTGCTTTGATCATGCCGCCCATTCTACCCCGAACTCCGTAAAGTTCCAAGACCTTCCACAGAGCTTCCCTATTGACGGTGTCAAAGGCGTTTTGAAAATCAACAAACAGAGCATACACTTTTTGGTGCCTTTGTAGATACTTCTGTACAATGCTGGAAAGAACGAATACATTGTCGACAGTGGAGAATCAGAGAGAGAGAGAGAGAGAGAGAGAGAGAGAGAGAGAGAGAGAGAGAGAGAGAGAGACAGACAGACAGACAGACAGACAGACAGACAGACAGACAGACAGACAGACAGACAGAGACAGACAGACAGAGACAGACAGACAGAGAGAGAGAGAGAGAGAGAGAGATGTAGAGAGAGATGTAGAGATAGAGACAGAGAGACAGGGCACATAGCCTGCCACAAAAGCAGACAGAGCTGTTGGGTGGTAGGAAGATCAGGAAGGGACGGACAAGAAGTGCGATGGTGAGAGAAAAAGCCAAAGAGAATGGGTAGAGAGAGACAGGGAGTGAAGAGAGAGAGAGAGAGAGAGACAGAGACAGAGACAGACAGAGAGAACAACAACGAACAACGAACAAATAGTTTATTGTGTAGGCCATTGGCCCATTACAATCAGTAATAGTACATGATATGTTCAACACGTGTTTTCTGTACAAAAACAATTACAGAGAGAGAGCGTTTCCACACTATACAGTGAGAGCTCCGCTTCGGCATCACAGAATGCATATTATACAGTAAGCGCGTCATTTATCTCTGAGTCAGTAGTAGCTTCCGCTCTTCTTTTGAACGCATAGTACAAATAAGTACTGACAGCACGCATAGGACCAGTCTCTTTTACAGAGAGCAGCTGGACAAGAGGCTCTATATCCTTACATTGCACATATGGGATTATATATTTCATTCGAATATCTTCAAAAGCAGGGCAGTACAGGACAAAATGTTGTTCATCTTCATCTTTTTCGTGACAAGCTGGACATATAATTTGGTATTCATCTTTATTATATCTCTGTTTGTGAACCGTCATTTCGCTAATGCCAAATCGAAAACGTATCCAGACATCTCTGAAAACTTTCCGGTTCAGAGTATATAGATAAGCTTCAGTCCCAAAGTCTGTTTTAAATTCTCTGTACAATATAAAACGATTGCTCCTATTCAAGTCATACTTCCAACTGGCAATAAATCTTTTTATCAATTTTTCTTTGAGTGTTTGTAGAAAGTTGCGCTCATTAACCACTTTTTGATCCATCCATGCATTCTCAAACCCATTTTTCATTAGGATATCCCGAATTTTCGAAGCCCAATTATGACTATCAAGCTTACCCAACATTGACTTGTATACCATATGTGGGTATCTACATTCGTCCATTTTCAGTATTTTTAGCCAGTACTTAACAGATCTTATCACAGTATTGATATGTAGCGGATGCCTTCCCGTATCACCATAGATCATAGCATTAGGTGTTCTTGCACTGACATTGAGATATTGTTTTAGCATTTGTAAATGTACAGTTTCGATCATTTGTGTATCCTCCAAGCCCCATACTTCAGAGCCATATAAAAGTATTGGTTGAACTTGCGAGTCCAAAATCCTGAAAAATACATCTGGGGTTACATGTGTAAGCCTTCTCAATATCTTAGTAATTCTAGACACTGCAGCCCTTCCTCTGCATACAAGATCAGACATAGCCGAATTTGTGCTCAACTTCGTCGAGATAACCATACCAAGGTACCTGTACTCTGATACAACTTCCAGTTTCTGGCCATTCAGGTACCATTTTTCTGAGTTTGCCAAGTGTCCACCCAGACGAAACGCCATAACCTTGGTCTTTCCATAGTTTACTCGTAGCCCTAGTCTGTCTGCTGCCTTGCTCAAATGATCTATTTGGTTCTGTAAACCTGTAACCGTGTCTGATAATAGAACAATGTCATCTGCAAAAAGGAGAGTAAACAGATCAGGACCGTTTGTCATTGCTTGTACGCCATGTTTTCCATTTTCTATTATCTCATTAGTCAGTGACGTCATTAGGTAGGAAAACAGTAAAGGGCTCATTTTACAACCCTGCTTCAAACCCATGTGAGAGTCAAAATAATCTGACGTCACTCCGTCACATTTTACGCAGCATTTCACCGTTTTGTAAACAGACTTTAACATTCTCCCCATTTTCCCGAAGACCCCGTTCCGTTCCAGAATACACCACAAGGCTTGTCTATTGACAGTGTCGAAAGCTTTTTGGAAATCAACAAAGGCCGCATACACCTTTCTGTGTCTTTGTAAGTATCGATGCACAATGCTATGTAGAACAAATATGTTATCAATTGTTGAGTAGTTCTTTCGAAAGCCTGCCTGTTCTTCTCCTATAATCCCGTTATCATCTGTCCACATCTGTAACCGCCTATTCAGTATATGTATAAACACTTTGCTAAGATTGCTTGTTAGGGATATTCCCCTGTAGTTATCAGGATCATTTACAGGACCTAACTTGTGTAGAGGGATAATCACAGAGTTTGCCCACTGTTTAGGGAAATCGGCATTTTCAAAGACACGGTTAAATAACTTGTATAAGAAAGGCAATATCTCTTTTGATGCACACCTAAGCATTTCAGCAAGAATGTTGTCCCCCCCAGGTGCCTTCCCCAGTTTGAGGCTCTTTATAGCATCCGCTATCTCTGAAGTAGTAATCTCTGCATCGAGCATCTCCCCGTGCCCAAAATCGCGTGATACAGTTGTCTCCCCTTCTATTACATGCTCATCATGCGTTGTTTCGTAAATACTTTCGAAGTGTTCTCTCCAAACACGGGAGTCAATACCAGAGGGGGCTTTATATCTACTGTCGAGTGTTTTTAGTTGCCTCCAGAATATTTTGGGGTCTTTTACATGCCTTGAAATTAAAGTAGTTACCCCATGTAGGTAGTCTGCTTTCTTACACCTTAACAGTCGCTTATATTCATTTCTTTCCTGTATATATCTTTGTCTATCTTCTTTCGAGTGACAAGACTGATAACATCGAAAGATATTTCTTAATTTTCTTCTGAAGATGTAGCATTCTTTGTCAAACCAACGATTTTTGTTCGAAAAAGGTTTGTAAGTAATGGTTTTCTTAAGGAAGTCAGCAGCAGTTACAACAGCCTCTGTCAGCGTATTGGTTGCTTCATGTACATCACATTCTTCACTTATCACGTTTTCCATAGTGGGGAGCTTTTCAAGTAAATTAGATAAATACATATCCGAAAAATTGCTATCCCAGATAATCTTTGTCTGTAATACATTTTTCAAGGTAGTGACATTGGGGCACGAAGAAGCACCTTCGCAAAACAATTCTAGTTCGATGCACATATGATGTGATAAAATAGTGTTCTCAACTTTAAGTGAATAGCATAAGGTAAGAACATCGTCTGAGACAATAAAGTAGTCAATGACACTGCTTCCATTGTAAGCAATAAAAGTACATTTCGAAGAATTTTGTTTGTCAACGAAACCATTGAGAATCGTCAGTTCAAAGGCAAGGCACAAAGAAATAAGGGATTTTCCAAATTCATTTACACTTTCATCTTCGGAGATACGCGTATTCTCCGTTACATTTGTCCTCATATCTCCTAAACTTCCATAATTGCTAACTGCATTCGTTCCTGTTCTGGCATTAAAGTCTCCGCAAAGGATTACTCCTACATCTCCATATATTGCTAACATATCGCTAATGCATTTGTTTAACGTATCAATGCCATTTGTTCCCTCTGAACTTTCATAGTAAGGCGAGCCCGCAGGTGGTACATAAACATTGAACAGTAAAATATCTCTATCTAAACTAAACAAGCTTTTGCTAATTTTGAAAACAACAAAGTCATACTCACATTCCAAACGCACAAAAAACCTTTCAAAATGTCTATGAATTAAGCAGATAATGCCTCCTGATCGTCGACCACGCGAAGATAATTTTCTGGCTGGGAGAATATGTATAGCAAAATCAGCAAAGTCTCGAGACAAGTCAACAGTTGCAACAAATGTTTCGCAGAGACAAACGAAAGAAAAACCCTGAATATATGACGAAAAGTCCGGATCCTCAAACTTGGTCAACAGTCCATCAACATTCCATGACAGGAATTTAAAATTAGCTGGAGGTATAGGAGGTGGGTCATTACCTCTCGCATCTTGACTGGTAGTAGTCGGGGCCGGGCCGCACCGCTAGCTGCTCCTTCCGCTGCTGGCTGCTCTTGCATAGGACCGAGTGTTCGGCCGATGGTCGGTGGGTTGGTGGTGTCTATCTTCCCTGTGGAGAACTCCGCCTTTGAAGTAGGCGAAGTATCCTTCCTCTTTCGCTTGATGCATCTCTTGGCGCTGCTTTATTGTCAGGTCGCTAGACACACCAATCTTCTTTGCTTTCAGCTCCTTTCTTTTCTGTAGGATGGCCAGTTTATCGGTAGATCGTAGCAAGCGAGCGATGAGAGGTCTTGCTTTTCCTGCTGCACGCTTTCCTAGGCGGTGTGCACGCACGATGTCGCACGTTTGTAGGGCAGAGGGGAGCACTTCGTTCACTATGTTGACGAACTTTGCCACGCAATCTTCGTGCCTTCCAACTTCCTCAGTTTCTTCAGGCACGCCGTGAAGCAGTAGATTATCGCGGCGACTGTAGGCGTCCTGCTGTTCAACTTTGATTTCAAGTTCCTGCATGCGCATCTCCAATTCGTCCTGATTCATTTCTATTCTTTCCATTTCTTCTTTCTGATCATTCAGTTTTCTGTTCATTTCTGCTATTTCTATCTCAACCTGGGTAATCTTCTGTACTACTGTACTGATGTTGTCATTCACTTTCTGAAGCTTTTCGGTCATCATCTCTGCTAGTTCTTTTCTAAGAGATTCTCTCAGCTCCTCATGTTGTGTCTTCAACAGCTTTGCAATGTCCTCAAGTTCCACAGGTCCTGGGTTCAACTCAATATTCCACCCTAGAAGCATAATGCCCATGCGGTCAAACTCATATGAGACATCCGTAGATTTTGTGGTCATTGCGTGGGTCTCAGTCAACAGGCAGACGTGACTCCCTATCATCGCACCCCGCAAACCTCGAATGCAGTCAGATGACAAAATGGCCTGCCAGCAGTACGCATAGCCTACTATAGCATACAAGGCAATCGTGCAGATGATGAGTCGTGCAGAGAAATCCGTGTACACATCCCAATTGGCTTCAGGATTGTAGTGGTTCTCGCGCACCCGAGGGCTTCGTGGTTTCAAGCAGGCGCAAAAGCGACCTATTCGCAACCGGTACACAGTAACGTCCACACACATGGCTGGTTGCCCTATGCCTGAGTACAGTTCACTCTGTTCAGAATCCTACCGGCAAAAACTTTCGGTTAAATAACAAAAGGAGAGTTCATATAAATGCAAAAAACTCACATCACTGTCGTTGTCAAGTCTCAAGCTTGTCACAAGAGTTCTTTGACAGACAGAGAGAGAGACACAGAGACACAGAGACAGACACAGAGATGCACAGAGAAAGCGGAAAACAAGATGTTCTTCTGGCTGGCTGCTTTCTGAACATCGTTTTCTACCATATGCATTGCCTCTAATTCCTAGTAATGATTTGATATTTTTGAGTGAGAACCGTTATTTCTTGGGCGAGGCTTTGAACTTTAAAAAATCCCTCACCCACAATGACTATGGAACGGAAGTAGCAAGCACATGTACAGTCTGGGAGGGAAAAGATATGAGCCTCTTTCCATGAAGCAAACAGCAGAGATATTAGCATCCTTGCTTCAATCTGAGGACACCAGAAGAAACACAACCTTCCCGTGCTGCCATGCTCAGCCAGGCCACCGATAGGGGGCAGCATCAGTGAACCCGGGGTCGCGTGGCCTGGATGCGAGTTTCGTTGAGCCCAGAGTTTTTTGTTGGGAGTATTCTTCCCAACCCTGCCATCTCAACTCTACTTCCTATCTCTACATCAACCTTTCCCTTATCTTCTATGCATGGAACACCCCCCACCCCCACCCCCTCCTCTCTCTCTCTCTCTCTACTTTTCTCTCTCTCTCTCTACTTTTCTCTCTCTCTCTCAGCTTCTTCTTCTCTCTATCTATCTATCTCTGCCTCTCTCTCTCTCTCTCTCTTTCTCTCTCTCTCTCTGTGCCTCTCTCTCTCTCGCTCTGTCTCTCTCTCTGTGCTTATGTTTCTTTCTCTCTCTCTCTTCTCCTCTCTCTCTCTCTCTCTCTCTGTGTCTCTCTCTCTCTCGCTCTGTCTCTCTCTCTGTGCTTCTGTTTCTCTCTCTCTCTTCTCCTCTCTCTCTCTCTCTCTCTCTCTCTCTCTTCCTTCCTCCCTCCCTAGATGCCTCAACCCATTCTTTCTGGTTTTCTCTCTCACCATCGCCCTTGACACCCGCCCCTTCCTGTTCTCCCTACCACCAAACGGCTCTGCCTGCTGTTGTGACAGGCTGTGTACCCTGACAGCTGGACAATCACGGGCCGCTACTTGCCTGCCCCAGTGCTGGCTCACACAGGACGTGAGTTTTATGAGAAAACTCATTTAGTCAAGTGGAGTGACGCGGGGACGAGGCACGAAGGAGAGGAGACTCACTTCGGAGTGAACATTCATCAAGACAATCACGGCAAATCATTTTCTTCTGTTTTGTTTTGTCAGAAGGAGCTGGAGACGAGAGAGGAAAAGAAAGAAACCGAATAAGGTTTTCGTGCATGGAGAGAGAGAGAGAGAGAGAGAGAGAAACCGAATAAGGTTTTCGTGCATGGAGAGAGAGAGAAAGAGAGAGAGAGAGAGAGAGAGAGAAGGGGGGGGGGAGCAGACAGACAGAGACACACAGAGAGGAGAGAAAGCAAGAGAGAGAGAGAGAGAGAGAGAGACAGACAGACAGACAGACAGACAGACAGACAGACAGACAGACAGACAGACAGACAGACAGACAGACAGAGATAAAGAGCAGACAGACAGGGGGACAGTCAGACACAGAGGGAGGGAGGGAGGGAGGGAGGGAAGGAGAGAGAGAGAGAGAGAGAGAGAGAGAGAGAGAGAGAGAGAGAGAGGTGTACAAGAAGGTGAGCTTTTTTCTGCAGGCGTGATGAAGACTGATGCAGAGCCACTCAAAACTTTCCTAGAAGAGCAGAAGGGAAAAGTCAAGATTCCAGAACTAAAATGTTGATCTTCCCGACATCCCCTGCGGCACTCCACTGATAAAGGCGACGTCTGGCGACGGTCAAGGCCCACGCATGCGCACGTCCTCATTTCCGGAGTTGGCGGTAGCGTGAGACGGCTGGCGAGATCAGTAATGAAGGCTAATGTTGTGCACATGGGTCCTCTTCTCTTCCAGCCAGCCCTCACAGAGGCTTGGCAAAATGCGCTTTGACAGTGTTCACACTTCGCTGGAGGACCAGCGAGTCTGTTCATGTCGGGCGTCGTCTCCAATAATGACTACGGCCTCGAGTGATGTCCTCTTCTGATCTAACCGCCAAAGGCTATTTTTAAAAAGAGCAGAAGAACGGCCCAAGAGGGAGAGGACAGAGAGAAGGAGGAAAGTAAATCGTTATGTCAACCCATAAAATTTTTGGAAAGCTTGTCTTCATTTCCTGCTGATATATGTAGCCTGAGGTTACGTCGCAAGTTTGAAATAGAAAGGGAACGACGTCGCTATGAATGGAGCCAAACTTTCATGTGCCAGCGTCAGCTAGATATTCTTCGAACCCGTTCTGACTGAACAGCAATGACGGACCAGCGAAAGAATAACAATATGAACACGAAAACATCTACCAATCCAGACGTATGTGCTGTTTCCAAAGGCAGAGGCTGTGGCAGAGGTAGAAATGATCCGCATTTTATTTCATACGTGTATGTAATCGTATGAAATCAAGAAAAACGCCAGCATTCGGTGGGTCCTGTGCGGTATCCTTGACGAACTCGTGCACACAAAAATTATTATCACACGCACGGAGATGCCGACACCCGTGAGTGTGAGTGTGTGTGTGTGTGTGTATGTGTGTGTGTGTGTGTGTGTGTGTGTGAGAGAGAGAGAGAGAGAGAGAGAGAGAGAGAGAGAGAAAGTATACAACCACAGGACCATCTAGGAAGGCTTAAGTGCGGCAAAGTACCAGTCACTCCGTCGAAGCGAGGTAGTTTTGTTTCTTGCTGCGGAAATAATGCGCACCGCACAGTACACAGTTGACAGATGCTCAAGAGAGTGAGGTAGTAAGCTTCGCGTATGTATGCGAGACCACGTGGTGATTCCAGAGAAAGAGACGGCTGCTGGTAAACATGATAATGTGTGAGAATCTTCTGGACCAGATTGGCCTTATCAGCTATCTCTGGACCCATCGCATCTCAGTCACCAAGGAGAGATCAAGTCAAGGTTTTCTTCGCCGCCGACGGACGATTAGGAAAACGACAATACACGCAGCTTGCTATGCAGCGATATACATGTAGAACTGCCTTAATAGAGGAGGAGGAGGAGGAGGAGGAGGAGGAGGAGGAGGAGGAGGAGGAGGAGGAGGAGGAGGAGGAGGAACAGAAAGTGGAGAAGGACGACGTAGTGGACATCAACAAAAATAGCCATGACGACGACGACAATGACGATCAACGACAGCACTCACAAAACATCCACGAACACCACCTACCTGTCGTCTTATATCCAAAGTTCACTTCCGCCGCCGTCAGGAGCGTTTCCGGTAAGACCAGGCAGAACGCGGAAATGACGTGGAGAGTCTGAGACAGGGGCAGGAAGTGACGCCATAGGTGGTAAGGGACGTTCTGGCGCTTGCTGCGGCACACCACGTCCACGGAAGAGTTGAGGGCGTGGTCCCGTCCCAGCTTGGTCCCATCGTTGGCGTAGTTGCCCACTCGTAGGAGGGCCGTGATGGCGAAGAGAGGCAGGCAGACTAGGGAAAGGACCAGCAGAGCCAGGTAGGCTCCCACTGCTCCAGGCTTCCCGCCCCCTCCTGGCCATGCCCTGGCCTGGGCCTCCTGGTACCTCCCCACTGCCAGGAAGCTGGCGTACCCATGGACTGCCAGCACCAGACAGCAGTAGGCCAGGGATCCTAGCGTGTTCAAAGAGGTGCTCGGTGTCAGCTTGCCCACCATCTTGAAGAGTGAACTGTTTAAGGGTGGTGGGTTAAATCGCATTCAACGTGATGTGGTTGTTGATAAAATCAACGGCAATGTGTCATAATGGTTTGCTGAAGTTTGTGCGGTTGGTGTTTTGAGTATGCCTTCGATACGACGCGTGGTAATGCGTTCATGATGGTGCAAGCTTGAATGAAAATTTATTCAATAATAAAAACAAGGAATTACTGTTTATGTTTGCTTCCGCTGAGCGTCACTTAATCTCTTTGAAATCGTCCTTGAAATGACACGTCTTTAACAGTCATAGAAACACGTTTGGTTCATTCATTCGTTATCTGTTTGCATTCCATTCAATAAAAGCACCCCCAAAAAGCCTAACGCCAGAGTATACGGTAGCGCTCTGCTCGGCGTTCTCACTAACGAAGGGGTAGCTCTAGTATCCAACGAAGCCCAGCTGCAACACAAACTCGGCACACCCTGGGGCCTCCGTCAATGGGCAGGAAGGTGCTTTCCACAACAGACCGCTGCTCTGTATGCTGCCTTGGTGGCTCCTCTCAATAGCCACGCCTCGGGCTCCTTACAAACCTTGCCGGCGCTGCCCGCAAACCTTGGACAAAAAGGGACCAAAGGAACCAGAGCTGGATCTTAGACTTTTCAACTGCCCAGAAAAGAGAGCGCGGCGAGCGAGTTGGGACTTGGTGGCCAAATGAGCCCCGTGCTTTGAAAAGGGGCAAGAACCGAGGGGTCGCTGAGGGTGCAGGGTGGAAATGTATGCCCAGACGTCCAGGCCCTATCTTCTCAGCAGCGTGACGAAAGTGCAGTCAGGCTCACACTGGAGACGTGAGACGTGACAACTCAGACGAACCCCTTGGCTGGCCGCTACTCGTCCCCGCTTCTGATCGGAGATGTAGACTGTTGAGCGGATCACCCAGCTGTTAGTTGACGACTGGCGTGTTGAGTTCAATGGCTTCTTGAGCGAAGTGCTCCGAAGCTCTTCCCAACAACAAGTCTTCGTGCGATATGAGATGCTTTTCTTAACTAATCCCAGCCAGCCGATGATTCACATTCTCCTGCACTCTAATAAGTCGCAATGGTTTTCTGTCCTCAAATGTTAGTAAAACTTCATACTTTCTTTTTAACAGTAAAAAGAGTATGTTTACAATTGTGGGCGATGTAGAACGCACGAACCGCAGCGGTTACATCAGTCTCCTCATGTTTGGTCAAGTCAAAGCCCGACACAAACCGTTTTGCACAGAGCTGAAGGGGACTCTTCCTGGAGGGTGGCAGGTGTTTTGGCGTGAGGAAGGAGCGGCATCCACCACGACAACGTGGGAGGTTCTTCCCAAAGATCGTTATCGCTTCTCGGCGTGGAGAGCGCAGATCGTCGATGCTGATGTTGGGAGAAAAGAGGAGCTTAGTTGTTTTAGTTTCGCTCTCTGTGCCTCGTCGTTTCCCGCACAGAGACCTCTGACTGTTAGGAGCCCTTGTCAGACGGTAGGTTGACTCAGGACTAGACTCATCCTTGCTTGGTATCAAGGATTACATACCCAAGAAGTCTACGCACAGGCGAAGTCGAGTTGAATGAGACAGGGCAGTCGCTCATCCAGCTTGTTCAGTTCCCCTGTCGTTTGAAGAAAGCAACTATGAGAAGGCAAAGAAACCCAGAATTAATTTCCGTCGGTGAAAGCCAGACGAGAGGGAAAAAAATTCGTCCGAATCATTTGCCAAGTCGGTTGACGTATGAAGCAATAAAGGAACGCGCATGGTCCAATAAATAGTAATTGACTATTGGCTGTGAACTTTTTTCTTCCAGATGAGCTCGCACACACGTCCCGTGCTTGGTCGGAAAGTGATGTAAAAACGCCACGATAAGTGTGATTCACATTCTAAGGTACAGCACCTCATTTGCCCGACCACACTTGGTCAGAATTCAAGCCGTACGCACTTGTTTTAAAGAGGCGCACTTTCTGTTCGAGCTGTTAGCATGCAGAAACATACGCTTGACTATAATCCATTTGTAGCCCACTTCTAGAAGAGAGCTGCTTCAGTTGAACATTCAAAAGTCGCTTCTCGGACGGTGTCTCTCCAACAAAAACAAACGGTAGCACTGAGAGCCGCACACATTCGCCCGTACTTGAAGATAACGAAAGGTGAATCGTATGAAAATTCCGCTATGTATCACGAGGCAACAGCTCCAGACGATTACATTCCTTGCTCAAAAGTCTCTGCGAGTCGCTATCTCATTCTGCACTCTCAATGTAATCATCTCGCTACGCGAGTGGAGGAAATGACATGTCTTCAGCAATCCCTTCGAATCAGATCGCTTCCGTTGCTGTCAGCTCCAGCGTAGCACACACGTCACACACAGTAAACTCCACTGAAATCGGCAGGCGAGGACTTGAAAACACTTGAACTCTCACACGGAGGGCCGAACACCTTCCAAGCAAGACGTTGCGGCTGTCTACAGCGCGGATGGAGAGAAGAAAAAGAAGGCGTAGCGTGGGAGGAAAGCGGAGTTCCCTTCCCTTTGCAGACCCCCTCTCGCGACGAACCCCTCCGTTGTGAGAGAGTGCCGGCACCACTGCCGCATGATGTCTCGGAGTGGCAGCACTACTCCGCACTGTGGGCTGCCCGCTCTTGGTCTGTCCGTCCCTCTTTCGCTCTCTTGCTCTCACGCGGTTCTGTTCACAAGCGCTGAGCCGCCGTGCCTGAGGAAGAGAAAAGAGGAAGTGAGGAAGAACCGCTGGGACGGAGTTGCGGGCAGGGGGCGCGGAGGTGAGGGTTGGAGACCGCACGCGCTGCCTCGCTTCCACTTCGAGGCTCACCCCAGCCCGCGCGTGGAGAGAGGCGTAGACCCGCCCCCTTCGTGTCAGATCGCAATACCGTGTCCCTCTAGCACGTGCTACGTAGTGTCGTCTTGAGAGAGAGAGAGAGAGAGAGAGAGAGAGAGAGAGAGAGAGAGAGAGAGAGAGAGAGAGTCTCAAACATACAGACACAGACGGACATGCAGACACACAGACACACGAAAAGACATACAGACAAGCAGGAGAGAGAGGGAGTTGGGGGGGGGGGGAGGAGAGAGAGAGAGAGAGAGAGAGAGAGAGAGACAGACAGACAGACAGACAGACAGACAGACAGACAGACAGACAGACAGACAGACAGACAGACAGACAGACAGACACACAGACAGACAGACAGACAGACAGACAGACACACACAGACAGACAGACACACAGACAGACAGACAGACACACAGCACAGACAGACAGACACAGACAGACAGACAGACACACAGACAGACAGACAGACAGACAGACAGACAGACAGACACACAGACAGACAGACAGACAGACAGACACAGACAGACAGACAGACAGACAGACAGACAGACAGACAGACAGACAGACAGACAGACAGACAGACAGACAGACAGCACAGACAGACAGACACACAGACAGACACACAGACAGACAGACAGACAGACAGACAGACAGACACACAGACAGACAGACAGACAGACAGACAGACAGACAGACAGACAGACAGACAGACAGACAGACAGACAGACAGACATAGACAAGTTATATCGAAGCATTTGTATCGTCCTCCTTGGGAAACTTTTCGTCTGGCCCCTCCATCTTGTCCCCAACTGTTGCTGTCTGGTGATGGCTGCTCATGCTTTATTCATCCGCACCTACTATCTCGCCTTCTGCTTGGGAACATCCCCAGAGACAGTGCAGTCGTTGTCCCGCAAAAAAAGGGCTGAGTGAGATATCAAGCCAATATTCTTGCCTCGCTCGGCTCGTAAACTGTCAGAGTCAATAAAAGATAAGAGAGAATAGATGGCGAGCAGACACGAAACAGAATGAGATGCTGTACAAACAAAATTGCGATATGAATCACCTGGACCACATAGGTGTGCCCATTTCTCAAGAGTTGCTGCAGAAGTCAATGAGCGATAATTTTACAGAGGGACTAGCAAACACACTCAAAAGTAGACACACTCATGCTGGCTTGCACTCATGCACACATATGTACGCAGACAACTGCATACGTTCTGTTCAAGCGAGAGCGCAAAATTCACACCCATGCACAGACGTAAGCAAACATACACACGAAGGTTCACCAATTGACTCACACACACATTCAAACACGCATAAGTACACACACACACACGCACGCACACACGCACGCACACACGCACGCACGCACGCACGCACACACACAAACACACACATTTATACAGCGGCATGTACCGATGCATTTACACACGCGTACAACTGCATGTGAGCACGCGCGCACACGCTCGCACGCGCGCACGCACACACACACACACACACACACGAACAACAACTACTACTATTACTACTGCTTTTACTACTACTACTGTTTTTACTACTACTACTACTACTACTACTACTACTACTACTACTACTACCACCACCACCACCACAACCACTACTGCCACTACTACTTCTACTACATTTGGAAAGAGAGAGAGAGAGAGAAAACAAATTGTACTTTGAAATATCACCGGTACATCCGACATATTCCGATGCTACTGAGACAAAATCAAATCATTATTCCATTGTTGTTCTTCTTCAGGCGGAGTGGAGAGAAGGTGGGGAAAAAACCAACCTCGGTGTCAGTGAACAGGTCATGCGTATAGAGGTGAACACACCCTGTTTTGAAATCACTCCACCTTGCTAACCCATTTGATGGGTTCGGCTCGTTGGAGATATACAATGGACATTCAAGGGTCATTTAGATGGGACGTGCACAGAAAACCTGTCGGTGACCTGCTCAGTTAATGACAGATTTTCCACAAGCTGCCGGAACCCGCATCCGCAACACTCAGCTGGTGAAAGGGCAACGAAGTGTTGGGGGGCAAATGAATATTCACGAATTTAGTCCTTAGCGTCTTTCGGGTTCACAACGATCAAGGGTCCAATTGCATTCTAATGAACTCACACCAAATAAATCAAAGGTCATCATAAAAGATTATCATCTAAAGAGGAAGTTAAGGCAGGCATATTCCAAGTCTCACTACCAACTACATGTGAGGATGGATCGCTTTGGCAAGAAAAAGAGGGGGGAATATTTGAACGCACAGAGAAAAGTACATAAGCGTTTAGTTGGAATGCTGCTATGACGAATAACTGGGAGTGCAGAAGGGGTATGTGAGCGACATACTTCGTCAAGGCCCTCAATACCACTTCAACTGACTACTGAAAATCAAGGCGTTGACTAACGTTCAATATGAATCAGACCGAAGGGTGTCGCCGTTGTCCGCGACGCCACAGCAGTCATCGAGTTACTCATAGCCACGCCAGGGTACGGCTGCGGACTCGGACAAAAACGTTCTCCCCTCTGTGACCGATGCTGGTGAGATCGGCGGCTACGTGATATAATCCAGACACTCTTCGGAGCTCTATTCCCATCTGGGATTGCCTGGCACCAATAGAATCAGAGCAGTGTGCACCAATTAGCGCTACGTAATTACGACCGTAGCAACGTGTGGCGCAGCAGGGATGGCATCTAGAGTGGCCTCCCCTTGGTTTCTAGTTTCCCCTGCAGACGGCAACAGCTGTGGCGGCGGCAGCACCAACAATGGCAGTTGTGAGTGCATGGAAGTGGCGAATTAGTAACGCTTTCAAAACGGAGTGAAATCGTCAGTGCATCGAGTTTTAAGTCGAAATCTAGTGTTTCAGTGGAATGTTGAGAGAGGTAATGTACGTGCACACACACACACACACACACACACTCTCTCTCTCTCTCTCTCTCTCTCTCTCTCTCTCTCTCTCTCTCTCTCTCCTCTCTCTCTCTCTCTCTCTCTCTCACTCTCTCCTTCCTTCCTCTCTCTCTCCTTCATTCCTCTCTCTCTCTCTCTCTCTCTCTCTCTCTCTCTCTCTCTCTCTCTCTCTCTCTCTCCCTCTCTCCCCCCCCCTCTCTCTCTCTCTCTCTCTCTCTCTCTCTCTCCCTCCCTCCCCCCCCTCTCTCTCTCTCTCTCTCTCTCTCTCTCTCTCTCTCTCTCTCTCTCTTCCCATTGCACACCACCCGCACCTTTACCAAGCTCTAAAACTCAGGGTGTCTTACGCTCGCTCACATTCTTCCATCCGTACATTATCATATATGACAGGATCGTGGAAATATGTCAGTAATGTTATGTGCATAGATATTAACAAACTCCTTGCAAGTACTTGCGATGTTATTAATTCTTATCCTGTACACATAGGAGTTTTTACAATTCTTTTAAACTGTTAAGTTTTCACAATGGGTCTTCGGCCAGTAAAACAAGCAATCAATCAACCTCTCCTCTCACCCCCACCCCACCCCCGTGCACGAGCACACACAAGCGCGCGCGCGCACACACACACACACACTCACACACACACACACACACACACACACACACACTCACACACACATGCACGCATACCCACACTCACACACACACACACACACACACACACACACACACACACACACACACTCAGACACACACACACACACACACACACACACACTCAGACACGCATACATACGAATTCGTACAAACAAGAAGGGCAGCAAAAGGGGAAAAATCAAAGTACGCTGGAGGTTCACAGCGAAGACTGGTTACAGCTCTGTTGACTGCTAGGTCACAATGGCTGCAGGAGCTCTGTGATTGGCCATCTCCCCACGCCATCCCAGAAGGCAAGCGACAAGGCCCGCAATCTCTTCAAAGGGCGACGAGTTGTGAAGGAGATTCGATTTGTCTCCCTTTGTCTCGTCGAGACTCGTACCACAAATCTCGGCACGAGCCTTGGAGACCGGAAGTTGGCTAGGCCGACGATGTCCCCCCCACTGATCTTGGCACGTTTGGACAGGAATGGCCCAAGCATCCCATCTGTGTCTGATAACAGGGTGAGAGAGACTGTGCGGCAGTTTGAATCCTCGCAATTCACTCAACGTCCTGCATTATACCCACTTCAAACCTATTTTTTCATGTACTTCGGATCTCAATTACCTGAAAAGGCAATATGTACACGTAGAAGATTGCTACAATCAATGCTGTTGTGTCCATATATTGTCAAAAGGATCTTCATTGCATACCTTTTCATAAAACCCCAATTTGACGTAGTATGCTGACTGGGCTTCTCCCCGATTTACAACTTCTACGGCAGACAGAAGAAAGCAGATCTTTTGAAATCTGTCTTATTTAGAATGCATCGTTCCCGAACAGATCTGAGCACTGTATCGGATTGGAAGCAGTGACGACTCACTGACCTCGGACATCGTACAACGCCAGTGTTCCATCTGCAAAGGTAGAGTTTAGGTAGTGTGGGAGAGAGCGAGATAAAGGGGACACAAACGCAGAACAGATAGGCCTACCGACGTGGGGAAGGAAACCATAGCGTGCTGGGAATTGAGAAAGAGCGAGCGAAGGGAGAGGTGCTGCCGGCCTAGCCTGAGAAAGTCCCCATCGACCCAAGGCCGATGGCTTTGTGTCCGTGCAAAGGCGGCGTCAGACCGAACAAACACAACGTCACGGGCATCGCTTTCACCGCCCCCCCGCTGCCTGGTGACGAAACATACTTCGTGATTTTGAAGGAAAACAAACGCCCTCCCGTCGGCCCCCCGTTCTGTTTTGGACCCACAATCCAGGGCGGTGTCGAGGGGCGCAGCAAACGCAAGACTTCCATCAGGCCCCGTCATCTCTACATCTGGATTCAAAATGGCGTGTGCACAATCAGTCCCCAAACGGATCGTTGATATCTCCCAGGAAGGCGAGAGAGAACGCAGAACCTTTTGTATGCTCGACTCGCGAGCTGATCATGGCATTCTATTCTTTCAGTGTGGTAATAGATTAACATGGTTTTCGGAATGGCTCATCTGTGAGATAATCTTTATATGTAATCTCTGTAAAAGAGATCTATCGAAAAAGTAGTTAGCGCGTAAGCGAATGCAGCCACATTGGCTCTCACTTAGAAATTCCTAAGAAAATTCAAGCATTTACAATTTATTAATCAGCCAAAATCAGCGTATACTTTTTTCTTTTTTCTTCATATTTCAGGATGTCATCGTCGCTCCTAAAAAGTTTCACCAGCGAGAGCACTTCATTTAATTGAATCAAATACTTTTGCCGAGTTGATCTCTTCAATTCAGCGTGATTACAAACACACATACACACACACACGCACGCACGCACGCACGCACGCACACACACACACGCACACACACACACACACGCACACACATACACACACACGCACACTCTCAAATCTTTACCAGTTTCCCACGTGCGTCATCTAAATCGCACGAGTTTATTGGGACAAAAACTCTGGCGTGACTCTCGCTGTGATTGAATTCAGATTGCTTTCTCTATTTCTTCTGGTTTGTTTTGGCGGTTCTGTTGTTGTTCGAAAAGGCCGTGTTGAGTCGACAGCGCGAATTCCTCAAATACAACCCTATCCAAATATATACAGGTTATTCCTCTGCCCTCAGCAACCAATGGAAGGCCCCATCTCCTGTTGGAAGGCAGTGGCGGTGGCCGCACCTCTAGACACATTGCAAGTCCGCCTGGTCTCGCTTTGGTCCACTTCCAATTTGGTCGTGATATTCGCCAGAAAATATTGGTTTTTCGGCCTCCGAAGATCCACGCTGTTTACCGTTTTTCACGTCTATATGCGTTCTCCATGGAAAGGAATTCCGAAACGGTTTGCTTTTGTGGTGGAGTGTTCAATAAATTTACCCACATGTCTCGCATAGGAGGTTTTCCATCTCTTCCTACCTCCAGGACGGCAGACTTTTTTGTGATTGGGCCAAGCTCCAATCTCAAGCAAATGTCTGGCGTGGATCGGCCAATTCTACTGTGTGACTGCATCTGCAATCTCAGGGATTCTACCTAAGAGAAAGTTACTGCTCTGCAAATTTAATCTATTGATGGTCTCTCCGGACAAGTTCGTTTCAAAGTAATGCCTGAGATATCAATTTGCTCTAGTTTTCGCAGGAAATTTTATCCAAAAATATTATTGCGTGCAATGGTTTTGCATGGAACAGATCAATTACGTAAGACTCAAACTAATTGCTATTAAATCTGGAGCAAAAACTTGGGTTGAAACACGTTTAATGGAGAAGTATTTAGAAGATCCTGACATAAATGACAATTGAAAACAATCTTAAAGGTATCGCAGGTACATTCCCGTGCAGAGCTAACGAAAAACACCGTAAATGTGAATTACTGTCACAGTAAAGACACTTACATAGGTAAACAACTGCCAAATTGATGACATTTAAAAGAGTACATAATTCTGAACAGTTTGCACAAGCAGCCTTTGCTTGTGAGTGTCGTGTCGAACCAGATATGCAGAGGCAAGGTCAGAACGACGTCTTGACTTCCATTCGATCACCGTCCCTTCAGCTGTTTGGAAAATCTGCGCGTGGAGGCAGGCAGGTGTTGTGAATTACCTGCATCTACCAGGAGGTTTGCGACTCTGCCAGAACAAACAGCCTCAAGTTTTTCCCCCTGCAGTCTGCTGTCTGCAATTAGAGGCCGCCCCTCCTTGCTCCCCACGCACGGCCATCTGTCTAATGATGGCGCAGGCCCCCGAAAACTAGGTTGTAATCCTAGGAGCACTAATGCGAAAACTGGCAGTCTCTGTCTCCGGGTATTTCAATAGCAGAGAATGCTTTCAGCCTGAATTTGCGTAATGGCAAAAAGCAAAGGAAGCTATCTGTTTGACTGGGGGCAGCGTCGTAACAAAAACAGATGCCAGGCTGAAACTGGTTTGTGTGAAATGCTCGTACTGAGGGGAGTACATGAAGGTACGTGTTGCTGCTGGAGGCACATACGTTTCTCCCCTTCCTTTCCTTACATTTCAATCCCCCCTCCTCAGTGTTAACAAAAAGTAATATGTGTCCCATTGATTATGTATGATGGAAGAGAATATGCAACTCCAGTTTGGTTTCATTCAGGGCCAGGACGTGGAAAGCGCCTTGTAGCAGAGAGCATTAGCGTGCAGTATTGCAATTGTGTGGTCTATGCTGCTGAAAGGCACTGATTAGAAGTCCACCAGGGTAGTGAGGTTAGAAGACCACAAGCATTCATGTTTTGGCCCTACATTCGGCAACCAGTAAAAACATGATGATTCATCTGCAGCTTTTGTTTGAAAGGCCAGGGCGAGTGCAAGAGAAGAAGCCCGAAGTTCTGACTTCGAATACGCCAAGATATGGACAATCAAAATGGAGTACGTGACTGCATGTAGAGTGTCAAACTCAAATGATAGTGATGAAATATCATTGACGTCAAGCTCTGCAAATTTCCCCTACATGTACAGCGCCCTCTCCTTTCGCCACAAGCAATGACGCCGCTGATGGCCGTAAACTTCGTCCGTACGCGCGTACCGAATGGAATTTATTCGCCGCACTGCGCACAAAATAACAGCCTACTGGACTGTGATCCTAGATATATGAGTGGTACTAAATACCCAGTTTGATCAAGGTCCGGTCAAACAGTGAGGCCATTGCAGGCTCTATTCTGACACTCCAGCACTGAGTGATCCGGCGCCAAAGGTAGAGGACAAGTCTGAAAGAGGCAGCCATTGGCAGTGCCTTTTAGCACTGTCCAGCTCCACCTGCCGGTCGCGTCCCGAAATGAAAGGTCGGGGCAGTTTGGTAGTTCAACCGGGGTTAAGTGGTGGCCCAAGTGTCTCTGAACCAAAAGTAGTGAAAGGCAGGGAGCAAGAGTGCGACATGTATGCAGGAAATGCTAGGAGACTACAGACAGGAACGGGGATAAAAGCTGAAGAAACATGTCTGAGAAAACTGTGAAACGGCAGGTTAGAGTGGTAGGGTGCAGAGACGGAGGCGATTGTCTAGCCACGAGAAACCGGTAGAGCAACAGAAAGGGTGAGAGCTGGCGAGGAAAAATGAATAAACTGAAAAATAAAATTCTTGGAATTACTGTGCCTGTTATTACCTCGGGATATTTGCTATGGCTCGAAATTTAAACTGAAATCGATACATTTCCCTCACACTTTCACGCATCCCTCACAAAAAAATATCCGTTCCTACTGTCAAAACCGGGCTTGAAATCATTATTCCTCTGCGGTGGAAAGATGAAGGTCCACGTGACATGTTTATTGCTCAATTTGTCAAAGATTATTTTGTTCGCTCATTAGGCATGCATGCCCTAGACGATGACAGAAAGGTCACTGATCAGAGGTGACGCTCCGTCACATCATCCAATTATCCGTATTATAAACATGCGCACAAGTACATGTGTACATGCCCAAGCACACATACACACACGCACTCATGCGGACCCACAGCGAGAGAGAGAAAGAGAGAGAGAGAGAGAGAGAGAGAGAGAGAGAGAGAGAGAGAGAGAGAGAGAGAGAAGAGAGAGAGAGAGAAAGAGAGAGAGAGAAAGAGAGAGAGAGAGAAGAAAGAAAGAGAGAGAGAAAGAAAGAGAGAGAGAAAGAGAGAGAGAGGCAGACAGGCAGGCAGGCAGGCAGGCAGGCAGGCAGACAGAGACAGAGGCAGAGGGTGAAGGAGATTGAGAAAGATAGACAGAAAGAGAGAAAGAGAAAAAACAACAGAGAGAGAAACACAGAAACAGAAAAAAGAGAGATACACCAAGTTAGAAAGAGAGATTGAGTGATACAGAGAATCAGAAGGTGAAACAGAGAGAGAGAGAGAGAGAAGCAGAGAGATACAGTGAGAGAGATTGAGAGATACACATACACAGATAGATAGAGAGAGATTGAGAGATACACATACAGAGAGAGAGAGAATCTTTTTTCTTGTATCACTCCATGCTTTCCAACATCTTCTCTCCTTCCATCCCCACCCCCTCTCGTCCATTTCGCCCTCCACTCCTCTCTCTCTCTCTCTCTCTCTCTCTCTCTCTCTCTCTCTCTCTCTCTCTCTCCACCATCCTTCCTTTCCACATTATCCACCTTCTTCATTCTGATCCCATGTGGTTTCATCCCCAATCCTTTTCTCCCCACCTGATCTACCTCCCCATACATCTGTCTGACACCTTCCCATCTTTCCCAGCCCCTCCATTTCTGGAGCAGTCAAGCGCAGCTCCACTACACAGCAAGAACACACCCCCATGGTGCGAAGTCAGTCAACCCGGACCGTGCCCCTCTGATGTGACGTTCGGTCACATCAATACGTTGTGGGTTCAACCGTCGCCATTAAATCACGTCGACGTAGAAAAGAAACTTCCATCTACATTTATATGGACAGCGTGTATGACAGTTGCAAGTCATTTTCCTTTTCGGCGTCAATGCAAATTTAACCAGGCACCTAAATTAGGAGCCTCCATGCTGCGCGTCGATAATATTATTATTTTTACAAAACAAACTATGGGAAACATTGACCGGGGGGGGGGGGGGGGGGGGGGGAGGGGGGGGGGGGAGGCGGATATCCAATGGTGTCAAGTGCGTTCACTGTCGGAATAATCCTACACCACACACTGCGACAACGCCTTTTTGAATAAGCCCCAATGCCTAAATCCCATCGTCACGACTCAATGATTTAGACGCATCTCTTTGTCCACACGATCATACATGGCGCCTTTCCCTTAGAGAACAGGCGTACCGCTGAGGCATGGAAATGTCGTGCAGGGGACTTCTGTGTGCTGTCGCTTCGCGATGTACTGATCGTGCAGTAGATCCACACACACGTAGCAACGCTTTGCGATGTACAGATCGTGCAGTGGATCCACACACACGTAGCAACGCTTCGCGATGTACTGATCGTGCAGTGGATCCATACACACGTAGCAACGCTTCGCGATGTACTGATCGTGCAGTGGATCCACACCCACGTATAGCAACGCTTCGCGATGTACTGATCGTGCAGTGGATCCATACACACGTAGCAACGCTTTCATTTTTCCCATTAGGCAGGTCAAACATTTATCATAAAGACATTTGACTCGCAAATCAGGAACCCTCCAGACGGTGAAAAAGTGACCCCCTTCTTCAGCAAAGGAAAAGGAACTTTAGCCCAATAAAAAAGTATTATTGCCTGTTTTTTCTCCTCTTCCCCCTGATAAGGAACGGTGATTTGCGAATACGTTGCTGTATAGAGGAGTTTGATCGCTGATGCATAGCGCGTTATGTCGATAGAACTCATTCAGTAAAAAGAGGTTAATGTTAAAAATCATTCGACTGACGTCAGTACTGAAAAATTACAGCGACGATTAAAAGCGCAACATTCCTCCGCACTCTATCCCGAAGTGTATGAAGGCTTTCACGTAAGCCCTTCGGCAGTTTTATTAAACTAGAATGCATTCATGTACACGCGTTTACTGCTGCTCCTTATATTCTACGCGATGCCTCGTTTTTACAGATGTGCATTTAGTGCAGAGTTGCACTCACAGCGACTGTAATTTGCTCAAGCATAAATTGAAGCTTTTTTTTCGACTACGTGAAAGTCACAATTACTGCGCTCGCCACACTCTTTTGTTTTGTTTGGCAAAGTAAATTCAAATGTTGGCTGTTGCAGTTTTTCGTTGGAAGAAAAATTAATTCGTCGTTATTTTCTTTACCCGACAATACTAAACAGGAACTTCTTCAAAAGAGGGTTTGTCAATGAAAACCCATCCACCGTCCTCATTATCCACGATTCTATCTAAGAAAACAGCGCTACGTCATGCTTTTACCTCGAAATGGGAGGAAAACCACGTTCGCGCCTTTCTGTTGGCAAAACTGCATCAACACTTTTGGTACGAGCGTCCTCATCCACACTCGATCTCTCGAGCCGGAGGTCAACAGGGCGAGCTCCTCAGAGCGCCTGGAGACACGAGGGGGGTAGATGTCATGAAAAGATTACTCGCGTTACACGAACGCTGCTAACGGACGCAACAATTGTCGTCATTGAAGCTCTTCTGCGCTCTACAGCCATTCTGAGGTGACTGTGAAGGATGCGACGAGCGTGACAGCCTGAACAGGTATTCCAATAGGGGGCAGGACACTGAAGGTGAGGACCAAGCTTTGGCTCCGAGCTCAGGTTGCTGGAATTGTTCAAGTCTGTAGGCAGACGATACGGAGGTGGACGCAGACAAGAAAGGAGGAAACAGTGTGTCGCCAGGGGATGACAAGACTACCCGTGAGCCTTTGCGTTCAGTCTTTCCTCATCATTCAAACACGAACACTAACATGGAGAGACACCACCGATCCATGACACTCGTGAGAGGTAAGAAAACTCCCCGGACGTGTTCACTCTTGAGGCAACAGTTACTTCCATAACAAGTACATAAAAATAAGAGCAGGGATTGCCATATAAGGACCACGGATGAGGAGGAATGGTGACAGAAGGATCCGCAGCTGTAGAAATGAAAGGAACATGAGTGGGAGAAGAAGCAAGCTCAAATCGAGCAGGAAGGGAAAACATGGCAGAGGCAGAGAAAGGAGAAAGCAAGATACGCTTGACCAAATGTAGATCCAAAAATAGATAGATTTGAAAGGAATGGTATAATGTAAACATTACAGAAAACTGCATAATAAATAATGTTAGTAATCTATCGTATTCACTGTAAAGTCTTCCACTGCAGTGCGTCGGAATGTTTCTTTCTCATCACTGTTGGGGCAGAACACTTTCTTTTCTCTTAAACAGACAAACCTTTCAGACATAGATGTGCAATGCTTTCGTTAAGCATTCTTTAGAGAGAAAGCATTCCTTGTCTTAGGACATGCGCCCATTTCCTCCTTCCACACAAAAACTGGAGCCAGACTGAAATACGGTCACTTTTTCATGACACACTTTCCCTGCAAAGTAAAGGCAGGAGGTTTCCAAAGATTTCGTTTCGAGATAGCGTTGACAAAATCGGGCAAGGCAGGCCCCCTTGCCTGCTGAAAAGCCTTTGGCAACGAGACCAGTTCCTGCACAGAAGGAGCGTAACTCAAGCAACAACTCGGCTTCAAAGTCGCTTGTATCAGGAGCCGAGATCTTCTCAGCAATTAGGCCTCGGTGTCGGAGGGGCCGTATCCTGCACGCAACCTCTCCCGAGGTTCGCCATTCGACGCCATGGGGCCCACGGAGGGGAGAATCTCTTTTTCTTCGCCATGCCCGTGTCTGATGCTTGTCGCCTGGTTGATCCGGACAAGGTGAGGGAACGGTGATATCATCGAATCACCACGGCGCGAACACCACAAAAAGATAATGGCATCGTGGACAAAACCTCGAGGCAGCGGCGAACAACTTTGAAGTCACGCATTCCCGGCCAGGCGAAAATCGCGGAGATTTAATGAGTCTAATCACAAAACGCCTTCAAAACGCCAATAGAAGCAAACCTGTTTTCACCAGCAGAGTTCGCAACCCGGAGAGATTTTTGGCGAGATATCCGTGGAGATAATCCTCAGGTCGCTCCAAGCTCGCCGACGCCGGGTGTTGCCTCGACGTGTGAGTTGCGGTTGATTGAAGACTTGTGGTTTCGGACAATATGGCAGCTGAGGTGAAAGGTGGGGCGCTAGCACGAAAATCCACCTTTACTTACATGCTGACGTTTTCTGGCTGGATGTGTGTGCACGCTAATCACGTTGAGCAATCTAGAAATTCATTCTCATCATACGTTCTTGTCAAGGTCACTCATGTAAAGATAATTTGGGTTGAGGGTGCTTACCACCTATACAAATCTGTTGGTCCTTTTGTGTGTTGTTACCAGATATAATATCCACACACACATAAACATTTCCGACTTTGTGTTCATACTCACATTACTGAAAAGTATTCACAGGCTCCTTTTGGGGTTATGTGCAAATCCCCAGCACCGAGCTGAAGATACCATTTCGTGTGGTATATGCATCGCGCATCTGATCTACAGATGCCTTTTCTTGTTAGGTTCACATCACCTACCCCAGTGTAATGATGCTTCTCTGTGTTCCGTGCAGACCACTGATATTACGGGTATTTTGGTGAGAGTGTTGCATGATTCACTCAAACTTTCCCACGTCTTCCTCGGTCAATTCCAAACTCACACTTTCACTACTTAAGGGTGTGTGCTAATTGACCGCAGTACCCGAAGTAATTGAAGGCAGAAGTGGACTCAGCGAGCTTGTGTTCGGGGACTGTCGCATATGATTTGGCTGAAGTGGAGTCAATGATGAAAATTACAGTCTAGACTTTCCACGACTCCGAAACAAAAGAGTGTGATCTTATATGACCAAGCAGGAAGCAGCTTTAGTCTGCTTCGTCCAAGAATACATCGGACTTCAAAGATCACGGTCATCAAAGTCTACTTTGAATATAGAACATTTGGCAATACCCCCAAATCACTTACACGAAGTCGTAACTTCGACATAGTAGGCCGATGCTTCGCCCAGTTAGAACGCACCTTCAGGAAACATGCAACCTGACTCCACCGTAAAATTACATTTTCATAACGACAGCACAGTAGCATGTATGTACACAATGCATACTACTTCAAAGAACGACGAAATATTCTGGGCATGATTATCAGAAAATGTTTTGCTTTATCATGAAAAAAGGGAAGAAAATGGATGGATTCGTTGATGTTTTACGAGTATCATAACGTGAACTGCTATGAGGCTGCTGGAGGTGAAATTAGTTTTCCTCAGATTTGGAATTTACATCACATCTTGTGAACACGAGAAAAGCTACACGGATTCTAGAGTTGCATCCATGGGCAAGGTGCTTAACCCGCATTGCCTCTCCTTCCCAGGAGTAAAACCGGGCACTGGGCGCTGCGCTAGTGGCGACCGGGGGTGAAAGTCCCCGCAAAGAATTCTCATATATTTGAGCGAGAAATTAAAAATTAGTATTATTATTATTTTTTTTTAAAAATTATTATTATTATTATTATTATTATTATTATTATTATTATTATTATTATTATTATTATTATTATTATTATTAGTAGTAGTAGTAGTAGTAGTAGTAGTAGTAGTAGTAGTAGTATTATTATTAGCTTTATCATTACTACTACTACTACTACTACTACTACTACTACTACTACTACTACTACTACTATACTACTACTACTACCATGTCAAAGTCAAAAGCTAAATGCAATCCAAACTCTTTGCCCGCAGGACTGTCGCAGTTCCTCAGTGTTCTTCAAAATTAGCATTGTTAGCATGTCGAAGTACCATGATTGATCAAGAACCATGCCTCCAAACCATAGAAAAGGCTGTACATTTCTAATAGCAGTGTCGTTTAAAAGAATGGAATAACACGGACGGATGCCACAGCAAAGCACCAGGCACATTTTTCTTGCCACTCTCAGACACAAACACCGCATCTTTTTTCCTTATTTGACGATAAACACAGTTCCAGGTGCCAGAGGGCACAAACCTGTTTTGTTTACGAGGAGCCATGGCAACCGGATGGCCACACAATTCACGGCGCCAGGGATGCGTTTTGCCTACGCTAGGAACCTTGAAAGATCTTGCAAGGAATAGGTTGGTGTCAACATGTGTCAGCATGATGAAAGCAGATGCAAAGGTAGTCACATCTTTGACACATGCTGACACTGGCCAATTATTTGCCAACAAGTTAGAATAAGCAACGCGTCCGAGGTCAATTTCTGAGTACGTGTCCGGACGTTTGAAAATACGTCCTAAGTGACAGCACTGATGTTCAGAAATACGGTATTGAAAACCGGACTATTTTGCTTTCGGGCGAAATTAAATAACGTTGTAGCCACAATGACTCTCACCACTGACTCTTACTTTTAAGAGTAAAAACTAACTAATCGATGTATGATTTCCCGTGTAATGTTGGTGTCTTTCGATGCCATGTAAACAACGTACAGTTCATGGAGGTCTTGGTATTCGCGCTATCGAAGAATGCTGTGCCCGGATATAAGTTCGTAATTCCAAGTTGATGATAAATTTGCAAGATATTTTCCCCTCTTTTCACACCTCTTAGCTACACCATCTGCTTTTCTTCCTCCCTCTTTCCCTCTTCCCGCCTCCCCCCCGGGCCTCCCCCGCCCCCCATCCCCCCGGCACTCTCTGTCTCTCTGTGTCTCATCTCTCTCTGTCTCTGCCTCTCCCTCTCTGTCGCTCTCTCTATCATTCTTTCTCTGGCTGTCTCTCTCTCTCTCTCTCTCTCTCTCTCTCTCTCTCTCTCTCTCTCTCTCTCTCTCCCCAAACGCGCTCGCGCGCGCACACGCGAGCATGCATACACCCTAACGCGCGGGCGAGCTGGCGAGCGAGCACACAGGCAAGCAAAGACTGACGCCGAGGTAGCCTACTCTCCATCTTCCTTCCAATTCAGATTTTCTCGCGCGCGCACCTCTCCAATATTCCTAATGCCGCCTTTGCCTATAGCCGTTTTGTCACTTTCATAACATTATCCGCCCCTGCTTATCTAGTCTCCGAGACTCGGCGCTACGAGCTCTGCCCTTTGACACCCAAGGGTATCAGTAGCCATACTCTTGTTCGCCTTGGTCAGTCCAGCTCTGCCATGCATATACATGTACAACGTCTGGCTCCAGCAGATAGCCACGCTTGGCAGAGCACATTCACGCCCTGGGTGACTTCAGCCAGGCCTCGCATCCTGATGTCCTGCCCTGGTCACTGTCAGGGTCTGGATCGGCAGGATCACTACAATAAATGAGGTGGACTCTCGGTCCTAGACGGATTGGAGGTCGTAAATCACAATTTGGGAATTTTACAATGATGGGGCTCATCCCATACTGACCACAACATACGAAGCCTATGAACAGGGTGGCCTCCGTCCTGTTTTATCGAACACGCCAATGACAAGTCAAGAACCATCTGGTCATCGCACTGTGGTCAAAGATTATAGGTTACACAAAGATAGCTCATGCCGAGCTTGTTGTGAGGATCGAGACACGTTGCGCACCAAGCGGTTGGAACTATTGGTGAATCAAGGGAAGTAATCACAACGCTTAGAGACATGTAAAAGTGCTTGTTTGTCGACGCGTTTCTGATGCGTTCCGATCATGTTTGTGAATACATTTACGGTGTAATGTGTAATAAAATGATTTGCTGCAATAATGGGGGTGTTTTGGCTTTGTTTTTTTGTAGCAGGCGTTGTGAAATCGAAATATTTGGTTCATCTAAATGGATGCTTCTGCGCATGCGCGTGAGCCTATAGTCCGTTTAAACATTGCTCTGTCAGTGGACGCTACTGACTTCGCACGCCCGGGGAGTTATGCCAAAGATCCGGCCGCGTTAAAGCATGCAAAAATATTAATTAGATTAAAAGCTAATCGAAAATAGTCATATTAGACTGTTTTAACGTATACTTTCTGCACAAAACCCACAGAAGATAAGTAAACAAACCTCACCGGTCGTATGTACCTAGATGGCTAGCAGACGAATAATCTTTGTCTCCACTGACAGAGCAATGTTGAAACGGACTATAGGCTCACATTTCGATGAACCAAATATTTCGATTTCACAACGCCTGCTACAAAAAAACAAAGCCAAAACACCCCCATTATTGCAGCAAATCATTTTATTACACATTACACCGTAAATGTATTCACAAACATGATCGGAACGCATCAGAAACGCGTCGACAAACAAGCACTTTTACATGTCTCTAAGCGTTGTGATTACTTCCCTTGATTCACCAATAGTTCCAACCGCTTGGTGCGCTGCGTTTCCGAGCGTCTTGTAACTTTTAAGAGCAAAAGCTCGGCATGAGCTATCTTTGTGTAACCTATAATCTTTGCTGTGGTCACGATTTTGCTGGCGTCCCTTGAGGAATAAAAGCTTGTAAGCGCTTTTATAAAGTATTCTGATTCTACAGTAAGGAGCATTGTATCTATTATGGTGAAAGTTTGTACCTGGAAAGAACGGGTGTTGACATTTTTCGCTAAGAAAAGGACACACTACATTTCTGACTCAAATTTTTTTTAATGCCTTTCAGCATAAGAGGCCTTTAACGGAAGTACAAGGATTCTAGGGCTCCACTTCAGTAGAAAGATCTGGGATGTAAGCCGATTCAGGCCTCATAACTAACAGATAACAGCTCTTTATTTCAAGATCGAATGATACCTTTGGGAAACGTGAACAAGATCTTTGTAGGTTTCAATTCAAAATCGTTTGCATTTATTTATGCAGTATCAACACACACACATGAAAAAGGGTCCATCATTTCGTCACTTGGAACCCGAGTCACAAACCAATGCCTCGGTGAAGACTACAAATCTATATCATGCTCATATTTCAATGTTTGCAAAACACACAAACGTTGCCACGATAATAAATTGTTCAGTCTGCAGTTCATCGCCTAGCGCCATTCTTTCTTCAAACCCATTAAAGTTCTGACTGCGACAGACCTTTGAATGCACGGAGCACTGACGGCCTGTCCACCATTCAGTGTTTTCAGTTTCTTCCCCGCCTGACACGTTTCTCAAGACCCCTGACTGGTCACGCCAGGGCGTTATACCATAAACGGGCTGTAATGTCCGTCTCCCACTGAGGGTCTCGGCCAGAGTATTTTCCATCACCTTTCTCACAACTCGTCCTTCCATCAACCCTTCTCACCATGACTTATCTGTGCCTTAGTCTCCCCTTCCATTGAACTAGCTGTCTGCCATAATAACGCTGGCGCTAACGCGACGATATTGACATGTAGGTGTAGTCGGTGTTGAATTTGTCTTGGGCTGTTTACTCATTTTTCGAGCGAAGGTGTCAGTTCTCAGTGCGCGTTCGGAGTGAAAAATCTTAGGAAACTTTCCTGTAACACTTGCCATCCAGGGGCAAGCAAAACATTTGAAATTTTACATATGAGCTGGTGTACGCTTTTTGTTTCTTTGTAACGAGACCTTTACAAAGCGAATAAGTTTGGTAATGCTGCCTATTGTTTCTCTTGACTTCATTTGTGTAGTGTTTGTGTCTGTTTATCTGCGTGTTGTTTCGCTGTGTATTTTTTGTCAGTGCGTTTGTACGTTTGATTTCGTGTTTGTGGCGTGTGTGTGTGTGTGTGTGTGTGTGTGTGTATGTGTGTGTGTGTGTGCGCGCGCGTGCGTGTGTGTGTGTGTGTGTGCGTGCGCATGCATGAACATACGTAAATGTGGAAGCGCATTATATGTGTGCCTCACAGTCGCCGTCCGATCATCTGTTTGTCAGTCTTTCCTCCATCTCTCTCTCTCTCTCTCTCTCTCTCTCTCTCTCTCTCTCACACACACACACACACACACACACACACACTCACACACACACACACACACACACACACACACACACTTGACATACACAAGCAGAGAAGACTCATATTCGTACCTGTCTCTGCAAGGAGCTTTTTTTTTACCAACCCGCATGCACCTACTTATTTGACACTGGATCACCAAACTATCATTCTTCACACGTACAAAGAAAGAAATAAGTTTACGGCTGGAGGCAGTGGGAAGCGGTCGCTCGACTGCATGCAGGATGAATGTCGAGGAAAATTGAGAGAGAGGGGTTATGGCCGGATCAACTTTTGCATTACGGGTAGGCACGCATCATCCGGTTGGAGTGTGGGAAAGTTCTGATCGGGGTGGGTCTTAGCAAGGGCTGAAGGAGTTCGGGTGCGTGACAGCGGGGGGCACGAGGGCTTTACAAGTACCCCTGCTGGGAAGTGGGGCAAATAAATATGGTAAGTATGAGGATATGAGAGGGGAATTTGGGAGGAGTTGCGAGTGGAAAGTATACGGAGAAAGGGAGCGAAGTATGGCGAAATGGAAATTAGTGGAGAAGGAGGCAAATTTTCGAGCCAAACGAAGTTGTAGCAAACACTAAGCTGAAATAAAAGGGGCGTGTATCCGTGTGTTGTTGAGTGCTGAAGAGGACATGGGTTGGGATGCGTGCATAGACGGGAGTGTCATCGGGAAGTGGAGGGTCAGGTTTGCGGTGAAGAATACAGGATTTGGAGAGGGAAGAGGTGGGTTGATGTCTCCTTTTCAACGAATGCATTTTACCCTGTCTATATATACAGTAGGCAGCTACTAATACCCTGTGTTGCTCTTGCAAGATGTCATTATTGCTATTTGAACAAATGCTACCTTCTCCACGGTGGGAGCAAACTGAACATCACACAGCCCTGATTTAACACATTTACATTTAAAACTCAAGAAAAGCAGGGAATTGCTAGTGAATGGAGATGACTTAAAAACAACTGGGATTTCTGACAAGATGGGTTGCCGGAGGTAGGGACTGCCGTCAAGGGAATGAAGATAGTGTGTCTTCAGATGTCTCGGTAGCATTGCTGGCCAACGACCCGCCTCTTCAAGCAGCTTTAAGACAGATTAGATTATCGTAGCATTCAAAGTCCCCAGATCAGGCTAATAAGATAAATGGGAGTAGGCAGAGGGACCGCATGACCTTAAGTCTTGTGTCTGACCTTGTATCGAAGGCTTCCAAGTCTGTCCAACCAGAGTCCCAAGTGGCTCTGTCGTTGCTTAGCTGTGAATAAACGCGCCTGACTCGTGTACGCTTGCTAGTGACAGGAGATGTTACTATACGTAACAAAGGGGACCCGAAAAAGAGATACAAAGGCTCTCTCAAGAAAGCCCTCATTTCTTGCAACATCGATCCCCGACAGTGGACCTCCGTCGCTGCTGACAGAGATGCCTGGCGCCACACCACCAATACTATACATTGCATTGGTCAGACACACTGATGCTTCCTCTCTCTCTCTCTGTCTCTGTCTATGTCTCTCTCTGTCTCTCTCTGTCTCTGTCTCTCTCTCTCTCTCTCTCTCTCTCTCTCTGTCTCTGTGTCACTGTCTGTCTGTCTCTCTCTCTCTGTCTGTCTGTCTCTGTGTCTCTGTGCCTCTCCCTGTCACTGTCGCTCTCTGTCTCTGTCTCTCTCTCTCTGTCTCTCTCTGTGTCTCTGTCTCTCTCTCTGTCTCTGTCTCTCTCTCTGCCTCTCTGTCTCTGTCTCTCTCTGTATCTCTGTCTCTCTGTCTCTCTCTCTTCTTTGCTTCCTTCCGGGTGAGTTCAGTCTCTTTTCGTGCTCCTTCTTGTTCCTCCATTCTTATTTCTCTTGCTCCTTTCCTGCCCACGTTCTTGGTTTATATTTTCTTCCTCGTCCATCCCCAAGTGTTGTCTGCGTCAGCCCAGTGCCTTCTACTTCTGTTACTCCTTTTTTCCCTTCCTCGTCCCCTTTACACCACCACCCCTACCGCCACCCCACTCTTCACCCATGCCCGCCTCCTCCTCTTTCCCCTGTCCTTCCTGCTCTACCACTTTCTCCTCCACCTCTTCCACCTCAACATCTTTCTCCTATACCTCTTCCTCCTCTACCTTTTCCTACTTTACCTCTTCCTACTCTATCTTTTCCCACTCTACCTCTCTTTCCTCTTCTTCCCCCTCTTGCCTGTCCTCCTTCTGCCATCTCCTGGCCCTGTTCCTTTTCCTTCTCCAGCATTTACACATGTCTCGTTCTACTCATCTCCGCAACAATACAGAAAATGGCCTGCCTCCATTACCGTCATGAGGCTCAGGTCAGGAAAAACATCGAAGCTGTTTTCATGCTTCCCTGTGTACATACCATATGCGTGATGTTCCCTTGAGCAAACACTCGGACCAGCGTAGGCTCTAGATAGACTTGGACCGCCCATTGCTTCAATGGAAATCAGAGTCCCTAGTCAGAAACCACATGACAATGGTCCACCCACCCACCTTCTCTCAGCTCAGTGGACTCGCTGAACTTGTAACTTCACTTTACGGTTATATGAAAACGGTGATGATGTTACTTCAAAACTACTTAAGGCCTACGCAAACGAGGCAACCAAAGTCTCTTGCCACGTTGCTTGCGGCCGGTTGATTGCCATGTGGCAGGCAATGCTGGAGACTGAGCTCGCACACGCTTCCACGGTGACCTTTCACCTCTCGCCACGTTGTATTTATGGAAGCGTATTAATTCCCGCGCTTGCACTCAAGACGCTCTGCATAGATCTCTCCCCCGAAGGCTTGCTCTAGCATGACTGAAACTTAGAGTGACGATGGCAACAGTACTTTATCATCTAAGCAAAGTAAAAAGAGAAAAAGATCGTGTTGGTCTCGTGAATGGTTGACGAAACGACCAAGGCATGGTGCCTACTCGTGTCTGCTACAAGAGCTCCTCAACGAGGATCTCAAGGCAACAAGAACTTTCCTTCGAATGAGCCATGAACATTTTCAGGAATTGTTGCAGCTGGTTCAGCCTCAATTAATTAATCAATTTAATCTGAACAGTATTTTCATAACACAGATGCAATTTAAATGTATCGTATTCGTGGTATCAGACAACACTAGCTTTGTACACAATGTCAACAGCGATGCTTCGGCGTGAAGGTGCATTGACCCGCATTTCCATTTTTAAAATGTAGGAGCTTTCACGACCTATTGATGCATTCAACATACAGCTTTGATAAATTAATGCTGTTCATGGCTTACTTTTTCTTTGGATGGGGTTTCTAGTATCCCGAAATACAGCGTTTTCTGTGCGAAGCGAAGACATCTCCGCCATTTACTTTTGCGAACCATCGCGATAACGCGAGAACGAGGCTCTAAAGTCGCCCGGTGATTGGTGGATTCACAGAGAGTGGCTGGAGTGGCACGCCACTGCCCCCAAAACTAGAACAGGTTGAAACACAAGCAACTCAGTTGCTGGTGGCGTGGAAAGTTGCTTGGAATGCCAGTTGCTTTCAACCGACATCGCACACGAAGCAATGTATGGCAAGCAATCGAGTTGCCGGAGTGGAGTTGCCTCGTGTGCGAAGGCCTTAATGTGAGCGATATAAATAGGCCAGTAAGGCAAAGTAGAGCTCGAGATAAAGTTCTAGAAATGAAAAAAAGTCGCACCGTCAAATATCATGGAATTCGTGCACATAGCATGGAAAGAGCGATCGTTTAAATAATGACTTAAATGTGTTTACGTAACAAACAGTTCTTGACAATCCCTTTATTTTAATACTTTGGTCCCCCCCCCCCCCCAAATCAAACAACTCTGGAGGTGCCAACTGCGAGAGACACAGCCAGAGCAGCTTACATGTGAACGGTTATAAAGACAGGGCGGGTTCCACTGCAGCAAACTCACAACCACGTTAGGGGGCAGGATTGCTGGCACGCACATTTTCCCGCCAACGGATGTTTGCACGTGCGACGACGCGCGTGCCCGGGAAAGGCCTGCCTTGTTCTGAGCAGCCTGACATGGACGTCTCGGTCAGACCCGGCCCGGCCCGGGGGACAATAGGGGCTCTATGGAAGGAGGAGCAGGGTGCCTGCTTGGAATGAAGGGTCCTGGAGGAACGGCTGGAAGCGAAACAGCTTCAAGAGGAAGGAGGGACCGGGGTAGAGGGGGGGGGGGGAGGGCCGGGGGAGGGGGACGGGGGGGGAGGGAGGGGGCGTGGGGGGAGGGAGGAGGGGAAGCGAAGGGACAGGAAGTGATTGTTGGGACAGAGCCAAAGGAAAGAGAAAAGGGGCAATGGGAAGAGAGGAACGGAGAATGGAGTGCAAGGAAGGAAGAGGAAAAAAAACATTGAACGTGGTACCGCAGCTTCGGGGGCTGACAGAGGAGAGAGCAAGAGGGGTGGGGGTGAGAAGAGGTAGAAGCCGTAGAGTGGAAGGCCAATAGAGAAGGACAAGAAGGAGAAGAGGACCAGAGGGGACAAGAGCACAGGAAGGAAGGGGGAAGTTGCAGGAGGAGAGTTGGCAAAGAGTCACAGAGAGAGCTGTGCGAAGGATGAAGTGCAGGGAAAACGTGAATGGGGAGTGAAGCACACGTGAGAGTAGACAGGAGTCTCGTAGAGTGAGAGCTTTGGTGGTGCCCAATAATTGTGTTTTCCTGTGGCCTCGTTCTGAGAAAAGTGACACACGGAGGGCAGCGACCTGATGATGTTTACGCCATTTTGATCAGGTTACTAAAGAAACAGCACGCGCCCTCCCGTGTAGCCCTCACTTGTCATACTTACCAGCGTGTGGACATAATGATCACAAGTATATTCGAATATATACGTATGCATACAAGTATGTCTGACAATGTGAATACGCAACTATTGCATTCATGCACTATCATGTGAACTTGCTAATACACACGTATGCTCTCGCTCAAACTATTATCAATACATACAAACGCGAATACATGCCAGGGAAAAGATCACAAGGTAATTTTTGTAACACCTCCCCCCTACCTCCGCCTCCCCCCCCCTCTCTCTCTCTCTCTCTCTCTCTCTCTCTCTCTCTCTCTCTCTTTCTCTCTCTCTCTTTCTCTCTCTCTCTTTCTGTCTGTCTGTCTGTCTGTCTGTCTGTCTGTCTGTCTCTCTGTCTCTCTGTCTCTCTGTCTCTCTCTCTCTCTCTCTCTCTCTGTCTGAAACTTGTTTTTACTAGAGATGTCATGCAGTGATTTGCGAAAATTCTCCCCTGCCATTCCCACTCCTCCCGTTCATCCCTCATCACAAGCAAACTCTCAGCAAAAAATCAAAACAGATCCTAAATCTGGATCTCTCGAGAGTAAAAAGTTTGAAATCATCAGAAGGTCTTGAAGGTTACGAAGACGTTTCGGGAGGCAACTGCCTGGGGTCCGCATATTGATTTTGCTCGCTGGGGTTTATTTTACGTCAACCACCTTTCGCCTCCAGAGGCTGGTGGAAGTTCACACAATCGATGGACTCAACAGCAAGCAATTAGGACGTCACTGTGTCTGTTTGGCTGTCTGTCCGCCCCACCATTCGCCACCACTCGCCTTCAGACGATCAACTCGAGCCGCCCAGCCTTCAGACGTGGATAAGGTGGCCCAGCGTGGTGCCCCTTTCAACGCCTGCATGACAGTCCCTTCGCAAGCGGCTGCAAACGGTTTGCTCATTAAGTCAATGCCTGTTTGTTTTGCGCCTGGAAACGTCCTAGAACGAGAGGGTCAACACGGAATGTAGCTACATGCGCCATGTCTCGGACCATCTGCGCTAAGGCTGGGAACAAAAGAGCCATCCGTGGTTGGCGTGGTATTTGCACTCGGCCACGGAGACGTCGAATAAGGACTGGTGGTAGGAGTCGTATGGACTAAACCTTGTCCCTTTCATGTGCAGTGGTGAGCCAGTTTTCAATCCAGTTATGCCGCAACAGAATAATCGAGAGCACAGTTTCCCATAGAAACTGCATGAGTTACAACACGCAACTGTAGCCTTACGGTGAGAAGCCATGCTCATTGACAGAGCATTTGCTATCATCACCATAAAAGTCTAAAGTCAAAGGCATTAACATTCACAGCTAAAGAAGTGAAGAATAATGTGGGTTTTCGAAAACGGTTTTGCTTTCACTGGAGACTTGCTATTATCACATACGATGTCAACCCTGCACATCCATTTTCCTTTTTCTATACGTATCTGACAGTTAACCGCTCCAACGTACGCTCAGTTCTGCTCTATGCCGCGGAGACCTGGTGAATGATTCAAAGCAGACTTGGGGGCTTTGAGGGAAGTTGCCTACAAAGAATGCTGAGTATTCGTTGGGAACAAAGAATCTCCAGCCACGAGATCTGGGAACAAACGGGGATCAACAAAATCATTCAAGAAGTGAAGGGAAGACGTTGGTCATGGCTTGGCCATGTTCTTCACATGAAGGGAGACCGCCACCCTTGCATGGGCGCCACCTGGGCAGCGCAGGGAAGGAAGACTACTCGGCACGAGGCGGCACACAGAGGGGCAGGAAGTGCGCGAAGAAGGGAAGACCTGGCATGAACTGCGGTGGCCAGTCCGAGACAGGCCTGGGTGGAGGAGCTTTGTCGGTGTCTTATGCTGCACCGGGAGCTCAGGAGGGAATGAATGAATGAATCTGAGACACACTGCCAAATGTCAGTAGAATCAATCCATGTTTAATTCCTGAGTGGTAGATGATGATCAACACGTAATGATCATGACGCATTTGCACTTCTCTGTGGGTTTTGGCGACAAATGTATACAGTAGATCAGTGATCAAACAGGCATCTCATCCAAATTGCCTATTGACTGCTGAAAGATGAAAATTCTGATTTTATACAGTTCCTACACACGCGTAGCCAAAACTTTGTTCGCTACGCCGAATGATTATCGGGGTAACTGACAGGTACTCCACTGTAACCAGACGGAAAGAATAGATTACATAAGGTCGACACATAAGTCACGTATGAACGCCATCGCAGTTTGCCCATGATCTGCTCTAAAGGCTGCGTTTCTATGTGGCCTCGGATCAAATCGCCCGAGTTTTCTTTCTCAGACGACGCCAGGTAGGTATCTCAGCGGCTCAAGGAACCCATTACTCAGCGTAGAGTGAAAGACGATAGCCTTTCCTTCGCATCGAAGTTTACGAAAGTTTTAAAAAGAGCCTCTGTTTGTTGTTTCAGTTTTAAATTGCCAGACATTCTTGTCACAGAATTTATTTGCCATTCCACGCGTCATTGTTTTGGTTGTAGTGGTAGTAGTTGTTGTTGTGATGGTGGTGATGATGATGATGGTGGTGGTGGTGGTGGTCGTCGTCGTCGTCGTGGTGGTCGTCGTCGAGGTCGATGAAACCCTCGACAATTGTTATGATGACAACGACGACGACGACGATAATGATGATGATGATGACGACGACGACGACGATGATGATGATGACGACGACGATGATGATTTCAGGATCTATTCTATCGTTATCATTATATTATCATCATCATCATCATCATCATCATCATCATCATCATCATGATTATTATTATTATTATTATTATTATTATTATTATTATTATTATTATTATTATTATTATTATTATTATTATTATTATTATTATTATTATTATCATAATCATTTTATATTACTAATACTACTACTCATGGTAGTAGTAGTAGTATCATCACCATTATCATCATCATCATCATCGTCATCATCATCATCATCATTATTATTTCATCAAAATCCATTATGCCATCGCTAGAGTTGGTGCTGCCACAGCTACTGCTATTGTGATCTGCGGTGGTGTCATCGTTATTATCGTCATCGTTGTTGTCCTTGTTTTTGCTGGTGTTGTTGTTGGGGGATTTGGATCTAAATAGTCTTGAATCGGGCATTTCGCAAGCAACTTCATGGTGTTTCAATTTCTTCAGCCAGGTGATTGCGTCTGTTATCACGACGCGTCTCGATTCTAAAGTTTTTACACCTGAGAGGGGGAGGCAGCTGCGGGAAGGGTTGTTGACACTGATTACCTGGGCTCGGAAACTTCACCCCGACTTCAGAGCCGCCGCCGCCACGTCTCTCTCCTTGAGTGCTAGCAGCCCCGTGCTCCAACCACTAATGACTGGCTGATTGAAAGGACGAACGGGATCTTGACTCAGATCTGAAACCCCTCTTCCCAGGCACGCCACTAAACCCAGGTCTTGAGGCTTTTGTCCACGGCGCTGTATTTTATTTTCACCTGTGTGCGTTCGTCTGCTTTTTATGACTCTGGATCAGGTATCCACACTTTTTCTTCACCGCTCCAAAAGCCGCGATGGCGGCCAAAGCCTATTATTTCAGAGTCACCGTGATGCATTCTCATCGTGGCGAAAACTGGGCAAGCACAATGCCGGTTCCTTCGAGAACATTCCAGACTGTTCGCATTAGAAGTCGGCGCCATGCAAACTCCATGAGTCCAAGTACCCAACGCAGTGACGCGAGTTTGGCGGCAAGGATTAGAAATTTGGACTCTACCCAAAATGCGGAATTGGTTTTTCCTGCGATCTCTCGAAGTCATGCACGCACTTCAGCAAAGGGTGCGGCATGTACAGAATGATGTCGAGGACTCCAGCAGGGGTTTGTCTTGTATGTCAACGGGGAGGAAACAATATCCTGCCTCGCATTGA
>JAWQFJ010000201.1:67500-81291 GCA_034096865.1 Theodoxus fluviatilis | reverse complement strand
ATCGACTGAGAGTTCATCGTCATTTTCAAATATATTCACAGAAAAAATCTATAATCCGTCTACAAAAACAACCAGAAGATTCTACTTTTTAAATAAATGTTCACTTACCGAAATATCCTTCGATTTTCTGGAGAAATGTCGAAGTGAAACAGTCCAGCGGTGCGGAAGATTTTCCCGTGTCGGCCATGTTGAGACATTCCAATTGAATGAGCGGCGTTTTGCGCGCATGCGCCGTAGATCTTAGTTTCGTATGTCATTAAAACCGGCGAAAAACGACCTTTCCGACGCTACCAGCAACGTGTAGGTCAGATGAAATAACGTTTATGAAAATCCTCTTCAAAGTTCAATGTTTTTCGAGCAATGTTTTTAATCGAAAATCTGACAAACTTCGCAGAATCATTGAAGAATAAAAATTATACGAAAATAAAGCTGAATCATTCCTCTGTCAGCCTCAAATCATTTGCATACCATGAATGAAACTTTTACACACGCGCAATGGAATTTTCCTCAGTGACCCGATTCCGGCAAACCACGCGAGACGGAAAACCAGTTGCAGCCAGCGCTGCGAACGCTGCGCTTTCAGCATGTGGGATTGCTTTTCTAAATTATTTTTACACTTGTGTTCTTGCATTAAACTAATATTAATTAGCTGCAATCGATAGATGAAGATTCAAACTTTTTATTTCCATGTTTAATATTGCTTGAAAAACAAACAGAATGGAGAAATCTCTTCTGAAAAAAGGCCAAATTTCAAGCAATTTTGGCGTTTCCCGCATAGCTGTATAGAGGCTGCCGGTACCTATTTAGAGATGTACCGCTTGAATTTCAAAGTCCACCCTGACCAAGCTTTTCCGTTCGTGCAGAGATTCGATCTCCATTTTCCGTCTTAAACTGCCCCAGTGACAGTCTCATTCAAAATTAGAATCAGAATCAGCATCAATGTCGCTTCCTTTGCTTTCATCCGATGCGGAGTTGGCCATGACGCGAAAAAAGACAGAACGTCAGTCGAAATCTCGACAAAAATCGCCACAACAGAGCTAAAACTTGTCCGATTTCGATCAAACTTGCACAAATTTGTAAATGCGCGGTCTCTCTGCTTCCCAGCAGGCATTGCGATAAGTCGGCCACTTCCGTTTGCTGTTTGCTATTTTTAGATCTTGACGTAAACAACGCGAGGGTACAAAGTACGTCGCTCCCTAAGCGAAGGGGGGAATTGCAACGTGCGCGTTCCATCCGAAGCGCATGGGTTATATGAACATCAACATCAAATTTACATTCATGTATGTTGACACTAAATCTTATATTCTGTGTGATCACTAAAGTGTCTTGCGTGTGTAAAATGCTTTGTTGTTCACTTCTCTCTTTTTTTTAGAACTCGAACTCGAACATTTTAATTTTTATTGGATGAGAGTGATAGAGAAAGAGAGAGAGAGAGACACAGAGAGAGAGAGAGAGAGAGAGAGAGAGAGAGAGCGAGAGAGAGAGCTCTCGAATGCCTTATAATGTCATATTCTAAAGTTTTTTTACGTCACGTATTACATCATTTTTGTGTTTCTACATCGTTCACTGAAGAAGGGCGTGTGCCCGAAAGTCTTTGATTTTGGTGTTAGTCGTGTTTTTTTTCTTATTTATTATATTTTTTAATATCATTTTATTTACAATTTTATAGAATATTCTTTGAATGGTCTTGTTCTAGAATAATATTCTAAGAAAAAGTAATGTTCTAGAATATTCTAGAATTATTCTGGAATAAAAGAATTCTAGAATAATTTCATCAAATTTATTCCAGAACATTCTAGAATGTTCTAGAATGTTCTAGAATTTTGGAAATTTCTAGAATGTCATTTCGCCGGGGTCACATACATTTTGGATGTTTCACACCCCCCAAACCCCCGCCCCAAACAAAAACCTGCACACGAACAAGCAAGATTTTTCTGTTTCTTCATAGGCACAAAAACAACTGAAAATAGTCAGATTTGACAGAAGTAAAATCACCAAGATTAGCGCCAGGTTTCTCGAACAAATTCATAGAAAATCGAATCTAAATCTGGGCACTTGATACGAATAAGCATCACTTGCAACAATACAACATATAAAAACTAATCACAATTCCGACTTCATTTTTGTTCGTTGGGAGAGAGGACAGAGGGGGGGGGGGGAGGGGGGGGAATAAAACAGTCGCCATAGAAACATATTTCCTTCCCCCTAGCTACAACCAAAATGCAGTTTTTTCAGCTTTGGACTACCAATCGGAAATCACAGCGGACATAATACGTCTCCGTCCTTAAATCGTGTACAACTGACACGAACCCCGATGGTCCCTACACAACTGACACATCCGTAGCACGGACATAAACTAGAACCAACTGTCCGAAGATATCTGATTTCTCCCCATTTGGTCCACTGAAATATCGGTCGACGGGACAAAACACTGACGCACACGAGGAAATTGTATTTTTTCTTCACCCATCAACTAATTTGCCTCCTCACAACAGTAGCGAGCAGTTATTGTACCCAGCTAATTCCAATTCGCAGAAAGCACAGAATTTATCTGTCCAACGTACACAACAAGCGATCACGACAAGTACCACCTTGCACCTGAGTTCCTAGACAGTAAAATATTTTTCTCACCTTCACGGATCGTCGTTTCCATGATTCACAATCGAATCAACAGACCGGAAATGCCGTAGAAGCAAAAGCTAGTGGTTTCCACGCTTTCGTATCAAATACTCGCGAACTTCTTGTGTGAAAATCTGCAAAAATAACGATAATGAGGTCAAACGTTAACTGTCGGACATTAAACTTTAATCGATTTTTTTTCTGCTAGAATCAACAATCTTCGCAGATTCTGACTCAAATGTAACACACTGCTTTATTTCCTCGAATACGAAACTATCGTTTTCATCCAAAATGGATACCATTCAAAGCACCAAGACCGGCGAAATCGAATCTGTAAACAAGTTGGTCTGCGGACATGAGCCTTTCGAAAAAAAAAAACGGCTATTTACTGGGCCAGATTTTAGATAAATTTTGGTTCTAATTACGATTGTCGCACATTCTACAAAGAGTTGCATGCTTAGACTGTATGAAATACGCAGATTTAAACCGATGCAGTGATGCAGATCATGAAAAATCGAAAGTTTCCAGAGGACACCAAAATGTCCAAAATGTTTCGGGGCCGTTTCCGGTGTATGTTTGAAACATTTATAATAATAATAATTTATTATACTTATAAAGCGCCTTTCCCGAGGTTCTAAGCGCGTAACATATATACATACATATACAAAATAAACATACAACACACAGTCTATACATTTAGTCATCCAGTCATAGTCAAACACATGCATTCAGATGTACACAGTCAGACTGACAATATACTATACAAATATTTACACAGATGTCAAGATGTACGTGGGGGTAGAGGAGGGGGGGGGGGGGGGGTTGCGGCAGGATTCTAACGAATTCACAAGTAATATTGCTGAAAAAGGTAGGTTTTGAGGTTGGATTTGAAGGAAGAGATGGAGGTAGTGTCGGATATTGTGAGGGGGAGAATTCCACAGTTGAGGGCCATAGTATGAGAAAGAGCGAAAGCCATTTTATTCTTTTATTTGACATTCACAACAGCAACAAGCTTAAAAACATTAAAAAAGCATTCATCAAACTCCACTTTTCAAAGCACAATGCATGTAAACATGATGGGGTGATCCAGTTAATTAGACTTGCTTTCCAAACACACATGGGGTCTGAAATGCCACCTTTTGGCACAGCCTCATGTACAAAATATAAACAACTATACATCATTTACTATTATTATTATGATGAGGAAAAGACATAATGTCCGAGTATGTAATACAGAAAATTGTAAAACTTTCTCGCATATCCGCTGTCCGGACCCCATCCCTGTAATAGCTGACATCTACAAAAGACATTAATCCCCCCCCTCTGAGCTGTGATTGGACCAGCATTCAAAAACCTCACGGCCAATGGTACAAAAGAGTTTTTGAGTCAACTTGTCTTTACGAGAGAGGTTATGAGTGGGGTAGAGCAACACTGTCCTCTATTTACTTATTTAAGAAAAGATAATAAGCCATTACCATAACGTGTGTGTGTGTGTGTTTGTGTGTGTGTGTGTGTGTGTGTGTGTGTGTGTGAGTGTGTGTGTGTGTGTGTGTTGCATGGTATGTTGCTGTGATATGTCCTAGTTTATGCACATGTTGCAATCATATGTACAGATTGTTCATGGCCAAGTTGCAGTGCTGTCTACACATTGTTCATGCACATGTTGTTGTTGCAGTTTCTCCAGAAAGGCACGAGTGTTGCCTGGTACCTGCCAAACTTCCGGGCTGCCGTGCAGCACTTCCGCGCCTTCTCCGCCTATGACAAATGGCACGCCAAGGATACGCTCGGCAAGGACTCCCCTGGTCTGTAGCTCCTTCTCTCCATCCATCCATCTATCCATCCATCCGTCCATCCATCCGTCCATCCATCTGTCCATTCATCCAACCATCTGTCCATCCATCCATCCATCTGTCCATCCATCCATCCATCTATCCGTCCATCCATCCATCCATCCATCCATCCATCCATCCATCCATCCATCCATCTATCCGTCCATCCATCCATCCATCCATCCATCCATCCATCCATCCATTCATCCATTCATCCATCTGTTCATCCATTGATTAGGCAAAAAAAGGTAAACATTTGTGGTTATGGTAACCTGACTGACCCTAGTTTTTTAAACTGCCGATTCTAAACTTTGTTTATTGATTTTGGTGTGTGTGTGTGTGTGTGTGTGTGTGTGTGTGTGTGTGTGTGTGTGTGTGTGTGTGTGTGTGTGTGTGTGTGTTTGATAGTTAAAAACCGAACTTTCATGTTTCATCCTCCCTTCCCTACGAGCATGTAGGAAATCCAGCTGACATTTTAACTCATTTGCTATACATACCATCTTATAATGATCCTGCACGCTGAACCTAGTCATTGATGACAGGTAGGTTCAGAATAATGATGTTATGCATTTGCATAATCTTCTTTGTTGTAGGGGGGGGGATATGGAATTGAGAAAACTAGACTTAATTTTATAGATTCAGTATTTAACATATTATTGTTCATAAGAGGCTATTTTCATGTGATTCCAGGGATACCACGCAGTAAAAACAGTCTTGAATGAGTTAAAAGCATGTTCAGCGAAAAAAGAAAAACTTAATTTATGTTCAATCCGGGCTCTTCTATGAACATTTTTCAAAAGATGAGGCTGACCTACTGACCTGTGTTTATTCTTATGCCATCTTACTGTAAGCATAACTAATTATTTTTTGGCTTAGCTTGTCCATTTGTCTTTCTCTGGTTTCCTTGTCTGTCAGCCTGCCTCCAACTTGGTGCGCCTTTGAAAGCTAGTATGTTTGTGTGTTTTCTGCAGACAGTGTCTGATGGCAGTAGTGTGTTGGACATTTGAGTGTTTAAACTGACACTTGTGTAATGCTTATTGTATGTGTGATGGTAGCTGTGACTCCAGTTGCCGAGAGGTTTCCTTATTCATCTCATTTCCATTGTGCACACCTACAGCTTTGGACACTCCCCTTGATCAGCTTGTTTGTTTACAAATTGGTTTGGGGGTCAGTGTACACATTATTAAGGAAAAAATTCCATTATTAATTAATTTTTTCTGTGATTTTTGGTTGTAAACTATCTTTATGGTTTGATGCAATTTTTTCATCATCATCGACCAATCTTTATTCATCATCGACCAATCTTTATTCCTCAAAAAGTATGGACACAAACGTCTTCTAATATGCATTCCAGTTCTCATCCTTCAAAGATGGAGAGTCTCACATGCCTACTACTATTTTTAAATAACTCCCAGTAAACCGGTCTCTGGCCATACTGCTTGTTTACAATGCTGCATGTTGTTGACAATTCTTGTTGTTATTGATGCTGCTGCATGTTGTTGTTGATACGTTGTTGTTGACAGGAGAGGCGGTGCTCCTGGAGGAGCGGCTGGGCCCCTTCAGTCAGCAGGTGCTGCGCTTCCCCTTGCCCGGCATGGTGGGCCCCTCCGTCAGCCTGGCACCCCCCACCCCCCCTGAGGTGGATATCGGCACCATGCTGCCCACCCCCCGGGAGGAGAGACACGCCCAGGTGTCCGACAGCTTCCTCCTGTCTGTGGAGAGTGTCAGTACTCACATGGCATGTCCCCCTTTGTCAGTACTCACTCTCTACCTCTCTGTACTCACCTCTCCACCTGTCTGTACTCACCTCTCTACCTCTCTGTACTCACCTCTCTACCTCTCTGTACTCCCCTCTCTACCTCTCTGTACTCGCCTCTCCACCTCTCTGAACTCACCTCTCTACCTCTCTGTACTCACCTCTCTACCTCTCTGTACTCACCTCTTTATTTGTACTCGCCTCTCTACCTCTCTGTACTCACCTCTCTACCTCTCTGTACCCGCCTCTCCACCACTCTGTACTCGCCTCTCTACCTCTCTGTACTCACCTCTCTACCTCTCTGTACTCGCCTCTCTACCTCTCTGTACTCGCCTCTCTACCTCTCTGTACTCGCGTCTCCGCCACTCTGTACTAGCCTCTTTATCTCTCTGAACTCGCCTCTCTACCTCTCTGTACTCGCCTCTCTACCTCTCTGTACTCCCCTCTCTATCTCTCTGTACTCACCTCTCTACCTCTGTGTACTCGCCTCTCTACCTCTCTTTACTCGGCCCTCTACCTCTCTGTACTCGCCTCTCTATCTCTCTGTACTCACCTCTCTACCTCTCTGTACTCACCTCTCTACTTCTCTGTACTCGCCTCTCTACCTCTCTGTACTCACCTCTCTACCTCTCTGTACTCCCCTCTCTACCTCTCTGTACTCGCGTCTCCGCCACTCTGTACTAGCCTCTTTATCTCTCTGAACTCGCCTCTCTACCTCTCTGTACTCGCCTCTCTACCTCTCTTTACTCGCCCCTCTACCTCTCTGTACTCGCCTCTCTATCTCTCTGTACTCGCCTCTCTACCTCTTTACTCGCCTCTCTACCTCTCTGTACTCGCCTCTCCACCTGTCTGTACTCACCTCTCTACCTCTCTGTACTCGCCTCTCTACCTCTCTGTACACGCCTCTCTATCTCTCTGTACTCGCCTCTCTACCTCTCTGTACTCGCCTCTCTATCTCTCTGTACTCACCTCTCTATCTGTACTCGCCTCTCTACCTCTCTGTACTCACCTCTCTACCTCTCTGTACTCCCCTCTCTACCTCTCTGTACTCGCCTCTCCACCTCTCTGTACTCGCCTCTCCACCTCTCTGAACTCGCCTCTCTACCTCTCTGTACTCACCTCTCTACCTCTCTGTACTCACCTCTCTACCTCTCTGTACTCGCCTCTCTACCTCTCTGTACTCACCTCTCTACCTCTCTGTACTCGCCTCTCCACCACTCTGTACTCGCCTCTCTACCTCTCTGTACTCACCTCTCTACCTCTCTGTACTCACCTCTCTACCTCTCTGTACTCGCCTCTCTACCTCTCTGTACTCACCTCTCTACCTCTCTGTACTCCCCTCTCTACCTCTCTGTACTCGCGTCTCCGCCATTCTGTACTAGCCTCTTTATCTCTCTGAACTCGCCTCTCTACCTCTCTGTACTCACCTCTCCACCTCTCTGCACTCACCTCTCCACCTGTCAGTACCCACCTCTCCACCTGTCAGTACCCACCTCTCCACCTGTCAGTACCCACTTCTCTGTACTCGCCTCTCCACCTCTCTGCACTCACCTCTCCACCTCTCTGTACTCGCCTCTCTACCTCTCTGTACTCGCCTCTCCACCTGTCTGTACCCACTTCTCTGTACTCACCTCTCCACCTGTATGTACCCACTTCTCCGTACTCACCTCTCCACCTGTCAGTACTCGCCTCTCTACCTCTCTGTACTCACCTCTCCACCTGTCAGTACTCGCCTCTCTACCTCTGTACTCACCTCTCCACCTGTCAGTACTCGCCTCTCTACCTCTCTGTACTCACCTCTCCACCTGTCAGTACTCGCCTCTCTACCTCTCTGTACTCACCTCTCCACCTGTCAGTACTCGCCTCTCTACCTCTCTGTACTCACCTCTCCACCTGTCAGTACTCGCCTCTCTACCTCTCTGTACTCACCTCTCCACCTGTCAGTACTTGCCTCTCTACCTCTCTGTACTCACCTCTCCACCTGTCTGTACTCGCCTCTCTACAGTGGGACACAATAGGACACAGCATTACCCAATAGAACATAAGGGACGCAGCGAGACACAATAGCACATAAGGGACACAGCAGGACACAATAGGACATAAGGGACACAATGAAACACAGCAGGACACAATAGGACATATGGGAAGCAGCGGGGCATAATAGGACATAAGGGACAGAGCAGGACACAATAGGACATAAGGAACAAAGAAGGCCACAACAAGGCAGGACACAGCTGGACACAATAGGACACAGCAGGACACAATAGGACATAAGGGACACAGACACAGTAGGACATAGCAGGACCAATAGGACATAAGGGACAAAGAAGGCCACGACACAGCAGGACACAGCTGGACACAATAGGACATGTGGGACACAGCAGGACATAAGGGACACAGCAGGACAAAGCAGGACACAATAGAACATAAGGGACACAATAGGGCACATCAGGACACAAGGGACACAGCAGGACATAATGTACACCGCAGGACATAAGGGACAGAGCAAGACACAATAGGACACAACAGACACAGCAGGACACAATAGGACATAAGGGACACAATAGGACACAATAGGCCATAAGGGGCACATCAGGACACAATAGGACATAAGGGACACAGCAGGACACAATAGGACACAGCAGGACACAATAGGACATAAGGGGCACAGCAGGACACAATAGGACATAAGGGACACAGCAGGACACAGTAGGACACAGCAGGACACAATAGGACAAAGCAGGACACAATAGGCCATAGGGGGCACAGCAGGACACAATAGGACATAAGGGACACAGCAGGACACAATAGGACACAGCAGGACACAATAGGACATAAGAGACACAGCAGGACACAATAGGACATAAGGGACACAGCAGGACACAATAGGACATAAGGGGACACAGCAGGACACAATAGGACATAAGGGACACAGCAGGACACAATAGGACACAATAGGACACAGCAGGACACAATAGGACATAAGGGACACAGCAGGACACAATAGGACATAAGGGACACAGCAGGACACAGCAGGACACAGCAGGACACAATAGGACATAAGGGACACAGCAGGACACAATAGGACATAAGGGACACAGCAGGACACAATAGGACATAAGGGACACAGCAGGACACAGTAGGACACAGCAGGACACAATAGGACATAAGGGACACAGCAGGACACAATAGGACATAAGGACACAGCAGGACACAATAGGACATAAGGGACACAGCAGGACACAATAGGACATAAGGGCACAGCAGGACACAATAGGACATAAGGGACACAGCAGGACACAATAGGACATAAGGGACACAGCAGGACACAATAGGACATAAGGGACACAGCAGGACACAATAGGACATAAGGGACACAGCAGGACACAATAGGACATAAGGGACACAGCAGGACACAATAGGACATAAGGACACAGCAGGACACAATAGGACATAAGGGACACAGCAGGACACAATAGGACATAAGGGACACAGCAGGACACAATAGGACATAAGGGACACAGCAGGACACAATAGGACATAAGGGACACAGCAGGACACAATAGGACATAAGGGACACAGCAGGACACAATAGGACATAAGGGACACAGCAGGACACAATAGGACATAAGGGACACAGCAGGACACAATAGGACATAAGGGACACAGCAGGACACAATGGACTAGGACACAGCAGGACACAATAGGACATAAGGGACACAGCAGGACACAATAGGACATAAGGGACACAGCAGGACACAATAGGACATAAGGGACACAGCAGGACACAATAGGACATAAGGGACACAGCAGGACACAATAGGACATAAGGGACACAGCAGGACACAATAGGACATAAGGGACACAGCAGGACACAATAGGACATAAGGGACACAGCAGGACACAATAGGACATAAGGGACACAGCAGGACACAATAGGACATAAGGGACACAGCAGGACACAATAGGACATAAGGGACACAGCAGGACACAATAGGACATAAGGGACACAGCAGGACAGAATAGGACATAAGGGACACAGCAGGACATAAGGGACACAAGGGACACAGCAGGACACAATAGGACATAAGGGACACAGCAGGACACAATAGGACATAAGGGACACAGCAGGACACAATAGGACATAAGGGACACAGCAGGACACAATAGGACATAAGGGACACAGCAGGACACAATAGGACATAAGGGACACAGCAGGACACAATAGGACATAAGGGACACAGCAGGACACAATAGGACATAAGGGACACAGCAGGACACAATAGGACATAAGGGACACAGCAGGACACAATAGGATATAAGGGACACAGCAGGACACAATAGGACACAAGGGACACAGCAGGACACAATAGGACACAGCAGGACACAATAGGACATAAGGGACACAGCAGGACACAATAGGACATAAGGGACACAGCAGGACACAATAGGACATAAGGGACACAGCAGGACACAATAGGACATAAGGAACACAGCAGGACACAATAGGACATAAGGGACACAGCAGGACACAATAGGACACAGCAGGACACAAGGGACACAGCAGGACACAATAGGATATATGGGACACAGCAGGACACAATAGGACATAAGGGACACAGCAGGACACAATAGGATATAAGGGACACAGCAGGACACAATAGGACACAAGGGACACAGCAGGACACAATAGGACACAGCAGGACACAATATGACATAAGGGACACAGCAGGACACAATAGGACATAAGGGGCACAGCAGGACACAATAGGACATAAGGGACACAGCAGGACACAATAGGACATAAGAGACACAGCAGGACACAATAGGGCATAAGGGACACAGCAGGACACAATAGGACATAAGGGACACAGCAGGACACAATAGGACATAAGGGACACAGTAGGACACAATAGGACATAAGGGACCCAGCAGGACACAATAGGACATATGGCACACAGCAGGACACAGCAGGACACAAGGGGCACAGCAGGACACAAAAGGACATAAGGGGCACAGCAGGACACAGTAGGACATAAGGGCACAGCAGGACACAATAGGACATAAGGTCACAGCAGGACACAATAGGACATAAGGGCACAGCAGGACACAATAGGACAGAAGGGACACAGCAGGACACAATAGGACATAAGGGACACAGCAGGACACAATAGGACATAAGGGACACAGCAGGACACAATAGGACATAAGGGACACAGCAGGACACAATAGGACATAAGGAACACAGCAGGACACAATAGAACATAAGGGACACAGCAGGACACAATAGGACACAGCAGGACACAAGGGACACAGCAGGACACAATAGGATATATGGGACACAGCAGGACACAATAGGACATAAGGGACACAGCAGGACACAATAGGATATAAGGGACACAGCAGGACCACAATAGGACACAAGGGACACAGCAGGACACAATAGGACACAGCAGGACACAATAGGACATAAGGGACACAGCAGGACACAATAGGACATAAGGGGCACAGCAGGACACAATAGGACATAAGGGACACAGCAGGACACAATAGGACATAAGGGACACAGCAGGACACAATAGGACATAAGGGACACAGCAGGACATAAGGGACACAGCAGGACACAATAGGACACAAGGGACACAGCAGGACACAATAGGACACAGCAGGACACAATATGACATAAGGGACACAGCAGGACACAATAGGACATAAGGGGCACAGCAGGACACAATAAGGACATAAGGGACACAGCAGGCACAATATGACATAAGGGACACAGCAGGACACAATAGGACATAAGGAACACAGCAGGACACAATAGGACATAAGGGCACAGCAGGACACAATAGGACATAAGGGACACAGCAGGAAACAATAGGACATAAGGGACACAGCAGGACATAAGGGACACAGCAGGACACAATAGGACACAGCAGGACACAATAGGACATAAGGGACACTGCAGGACACAATAGGACATAAGAGACACAGCAGGACACAATAGGACATAAGGGACACAGCAGGACACAATAGGACATAAGGGACACAGCAGGACACAATAGGACATAAGGGACACAGCAGGACATAAGGGACACAGCAGGACACAATAGGACACAGCAGGACACAATAGGACATAAGGGCACAGCAGGACACAATAGGACATAAGGGACACTGCAGGACACAATAGGACATAAGGGACACAGCAGGACACAATAGGACACAGCAGGACACAATAGGACATAAGGGACACAACAGGACATAAGGGACACAGCAGGACACAATAGGACATTAGGGACACAGCAGGACACAATAGGACATAAGGGACACAGCAGGACACAATAGGACACAAGGGACACAGCAGGACACAATAGGACATAAGGGACGCAGCAGGACATAAGGGACACAGTAGGACACAATAGGACATAAGGGACACAGCAGGACACAATAGGACATAAGGGACACAGCAGGACACAATAGGACATAAGGGACACAGCAGGACACAATAGGACATAAGGGACACAAGGGACACAGCAGGACACAATAGGACATTAGGGACACAGCAGGACACAATAGGACATTAGGGACACAGCAGGACACAATAGGACAGAAGGGACACAGCAGGACACAATAGGACATAAGGGACACAGCAGGACACAATAGGACATAAGGGACACAGCAGGACACAATAGGACATAAGGGACACAGCAGGACACAATAGGACATAAGGGACACAGCAGGACACAATAGGACATAAGGGACACAGCAGGACACAATAGGACATAAGGGACACAGCAGGACACAATAGGACATAAGGGACACAGCAGGACACAATAGGACACAGCAGGACACAATAGGACACAAGGGACACAATAGGACATAAGGGACACAGCAGGACACAATAGGACATAAGGACACAGCAGGACACAATAGGACATAAGGGACACAGCAGGACACAATAGGACATAAGGGACACAGCAGGACACAATAGGACATAAGGGACACAGCAGGACACAATAGGACATAAGGGACACAGCAGGACACAATAGGACATAAGGGACACAGCAGGACACAATAGGACATAAGGGACACAGCAGGACACAATAGGACATAAGGGCACAGCAGGACACAATAGGACACAGCAGGACACAATAGGACATAAGGGACACAGCAGGACACAATAGGACATAAGGGACACAGCAGGACACAATAGGACATAAGGGACACAGCAGGACACAATAGGACACAGCAGGACACAATAGGACATAAGGGACACAGCAGGACACAATAGGACATAAGGGACACAGCAGGACACAATAGGACACAGCAGGACACAATAGGACATAAGGGACACAGCAGGACACAATAGGACATAAGGGACACAGCAGGACACAATAGGACACAAGGGACACAGCAGGACACAATAGAATATAAGGGACACAATAGGACATAAGGGACACAGTAGGACACAATAGGACATAAGGGACACAGCAGGACACAATAGGACACAAGGGACACAGCAGGCCACAATAGGACACAAGGGACACAGCAGGACACAATAGGACATATGGGACACAGCAGGACACA
>JAWQFJ010000201.1:20000-62500 GCA_034096865.1 Theodoxus fluviatilis | reverse complement strand
CTAGCGTAAGCAACTGTAGGATTTTTTGTTTTGTTTTACACTAAAACATTTTCAGATGTATTTCCAAGTAATCAAAAGCTGTTGTATTCTCGAATCAATAGAGCAGTGTAGGAAAACACAGTGCTTCGACCGATGGCGATGTGTTGTGGTCTGTAGATCGAGTCCTGAGCGGATACTTGATTCAGATGAAAATTACTCGGCTGACTTCCCTAGCGTAAGTAATTGTAGGATTTTTTGTTTTGTTTTAGTTTTACCCTAAAACATTTTCAGATGTATCTCCATTACTTGGAGACTCTATCTATGCACTTTTGCATTTTCATCAAAACCTGTTGTATTCTTGAATACATAGAGCAGTGTAGGAAAACACAGTGAATTTGTTTGTTTTTTTGTTGTTGTCTGTGTTCCAATATTTTTTAGCAGCTGAAAAAACATTCTATGGTATTTTCATTAATTGCACCGTGTAGGCCATCCATTTTTCTACTCACCCTCCAAAAATCTACTTCAAAGCTTGAATAGGTAATAAATGATGATTTTTTAAGTAAACGTGGTGTCGAATTTGACCACACACACAAAAATTTGTGGTTCTGGGGTAAAGCAATGACGAAAATTAGCGGCGCTCTAAAGGTTAACCAGCTTTATCCTTTTTTTTCCTATTAACCTCTTCACTGGCGTATACATTACAAGCCATATACGGAGAACGGTTTTTGTGTTTTACTGTTCCTGTCTTTGTTCAGTCATAGCATTTTGTTTTCCAGAGAACTGCTTTGAAATTTTGCGCAAAGACACAGAAGACATTAATAATCATTCATCAAAATCCTCCTCATGGCTGTCAGGATCATTGAAAAGTTCATTCAGCACTTCCAGTGCTGACAAATGAGCTTTATAGCTTCTCTCAGAAGCCATTTCATGATCAAATCAATCAAAATTGCAAGAAAAATACTTCAAATCCATGTCAGTAGATCAAGCTTGGCGAGAATGATGAGGAAGCCCTAAGGGACGTAACTCAAACAGCTACAGACACTGGTTCAAAGTATTTAGAGTTTCCTCCCTTGCAATCAAGACCCGAGACTGTACTGGGACTTAGCACAGCAGCAGCAGTCGACGCCCGAGATAGTTTCAGGCAAAGCAGGGTAGGGGTAGCCTACAAAAGCTGAAAGTCTTAAACATCCATCCATCCATCCACCTACCTATCCGTCTGTCTGTCTGTCCATCCGTCCATCCATCCATCTCCATCCGTCCGTCCATCCATCTCCATCCGTCCGTCCATCCATCTCTATCTGTCCATCCATCTCCATCCGTCCGTCCATCCATCTCTATCCATCCGTCCATCCATCTCCATCCATCCATCCATCCATCCATCGCTTGCCATCTTCTCCTCGTCTGCAACCTCATCCTCGTCCTCTTCTATGTCCTTTTCCTCCTCCTCTGCCACCTCTTCTTTCTTCTCTTCCATCTCCTTTTTGTTCTCCTCCTTCTCATTGTCCTCCTCTTCTGCATGTATGCTCTGAGGAAGTTGCAAGAAAGAAAACGTCATTGTTTAGTTTTTGCCTTTGGAGGCAAACAGTTGAATTGTTGCTATGGTTGTAGGGTGTGTCGATTGTTGTTGTTTGTTGTTAACAGATTTCAGCAGTCTCTTCCCCGGCCGCAATCTGATGGAGGGCAACTTCACGCTGATCACCATCAGCCATCGCACCCACCACGACATGAGTGGCTGGTCGGCCGCCGTAGAGAGGGAGCGGGACGTGCTGCTGGAAACTGTGAGTGCTCGGCGCATGTATGCATTCATGTGCACACATATACACACATGCACAAACACACATGAGTGTATTCACACACACACACACGTGCATGCAATTTTCACCACGGGCAATGCAACGGTGTCACATACATTGTGATGAACAATAGTGGTGGCTACGGTAACATGGCCAGGGTTGCCAGGGTGTCACATGCATTGTGATGAACAATAGTGGTGGCTACGGTAACATGGCCAGGGTTGCCAGGGTGTCACATGCATTGTGATGAACAAAAGTGGTGGCTACGGTAACATGGCCAGGGTTGCCAGGGTGTCACATACATTGTGATGAACAATAGTGGTGGCTACGGTAACATGGCCAGGGTTGCCAGGGTGTCACATACATTGTGATGAACAATAGTGGTGGCTACGGTAACATGGCCAGGGTTGCCAGGGTGTCACATGCATTGTGATGAACAATAGTGGTGGCTACGGTAACATGGCCAGGGTTGCTAGGTTGTCCTGAACTTTAAAAAAAAAAATGTTTATAGACAAGGCAGATTAAAAATGAAATCATAATTTCTCTTTTGCTGAAAAACTTATTTTTACTTAACTAGTGGATTCCCAGAGTGCCCACAGGGCAGGGGGAGTGGGGCAGGACACAACACGTTGATTTTCAGCAATTTCTTCCCCTTAAAAAAAATTGCACCCCTCCCCAAAAAGAGGTTTGGGTTGGTAGAAAGAAAAAAGATTGGTTGGATTACCGTAACCACATCAATTTTTGACTCACATGCGAAGCAAAAGTGAGTCTATGTACTCAGCCGTGTCGTCCGTCCGTCCGTCCGTCCGTCTGGGCGTCCGTCCGGGCGTAAAAAACTTAAACGTTGGATTTTTCTCGGAGACTATTAAGTCTATCAACACCAAATGTGGCATGATGGTGTATGATGAAAAGGCCTCAAAAAACATACATAGTGACTTGACCTTGCTTCAAGGTCAAGGTCACAGGATTCATAAATGTGGACTCAAAAACAGTCATTTTTCACATTTTCCCAATTTTCTCCCACGTTATTGAGAATGGCGACCTTAGCTACAAGTGGTATATAGGTCAAAGCAAGCCCTATCTTTTGATACCAGTTTGGTTGACCTTGCTTCAAGGTCAAGGTCACAGGAGCTCTTCAAAGTTGGATTGTATACATATTTTGAAGTGACCTTGACCCTGAACTATGGAAGATAACTGTTTCAAACTTAATAATTATGTGGGGCACATGTTATACTTTCATCATGAGACACATTTGTTCACATATCATCAAGGTCAAGGTCACTTTGACCCTTATGAAATGTGACCAAAATGGGGTAGTGAACCACTAAAAGTGACTATATCTCATGGTAGAAAGTGCCAATAAGCACCAGTGTGCTTCCTATGTCTTGAATTAACAGCTTTGTGTTGCATGACCTTGGATGACCTTGACCTTGGGTCAAGGTCACATGTATTTTGGTAGGAAAAATGTGTAAAGCATTTCTTTGTGTATGATGTCATTGGTAGGTTTAGTTGTTTGACCTTGACCTTGGTCACCTGAAGGTCAAGGTCATATAAAGGTCAAGGTAACCATGTGAGTCGTATGGGCTTTGCCCTTCTTGTTTTCTTTGGCCTTGCAGCAACATGCAGTACAATGCTCGATACTTTTCATGAATATTACTCATTCTCAGACCATGAGGCACACCCCATATATGAGATGCATTGCCAAGATGAAAAGGAAAAGGCAACCCAAAAACTATATATAAGGCACACTGGTGTGTAAGGTGAATTTGATAATATGGGGAATATACAAAGACACTGTGTGAGTTTACTCACGGGAGTGTGAGACTGAACCCAGTTCTCTCCAGCCTTCAGTTTGCTGAGGAAGATCCTTGGATGAGGATCGAAAGCTACAAGTGAGTGGCTTCCTTTTTTGTTTGTGAGACAAGTATAAATCTAGCAATACCAAAGTGAGCCAATTGGCTGTCCGCTGGGTGGAATTTCCCCAATTTTACCCTATGTTTCTCCTTTCATCTCTCTGTGTGTATGGCGATGTATGAAATAAAATTTATACTGGATGAAAGTTTATTCTTCTGTCTTTTAATCTGTTACATTATTTTTTAGTTTGATAGCTCAAAAATTGGGGAAATCGTAGTTTGCAAAAGTGATGTGTACGTCGCTGCGAGAATGGCTGCCGGGCTTGGGCCAGTCCATTTTCCGATGGTAAGCTTCATTTCGCTTCAAATCGCATTGAGTGAAAGCATTGCACCTAAAAATATCCACCAATGAATGAAAGAGGAAGTTGTGAGCCTCGTTTCCGTATTTTTCATTCATTGAAACTCGCGCGCTTTACAACCGAAATCTGTGAATGAAAACTACTACTGGCCTTTTCTACTTGAAAGGTTTGAAATAAAATCTCAGGAAGCCCACCATTTGAAAGATCGCAACTTTGTCTTCAAAAATGTCAAGTTAGTTTAGCTTGTTTCAACATTCACGCGACGCGAATTACAACCAAAAATTTGAGGTGTGGAAGTTTTTACCTCGGGCGAGTGACAACAATGGCCGGCTGTGGCGAAGTGTCCGAGCGTGACGCGACGCAACAACAATGCAGCGATCCGTCGAGTTGTTCATCTCCATTCACGTGGGAGATGCTTCTTGATAAGACTGAACCTATGTTGTGTTTGTTTGTGCTGCTTTTTTCTCAAAAAACAAACACTTTGTTGGTGTATTTTGTGCTCGAAAGTGGTAGTTGTCTACCTGAAGAGATCGACGCAAAACGAGATTGGGTAGCGCAGGAAACTTCGCTTGTAAATTAACTTTTCTTCAGTATAAAACTTAACTTTGCATTGATTATGTAGGGAATAGGTTGTATTAGTGTTTGAGCAACTGTCTACTCAGTTATTGCGTGTCTATGATGCAAAAAGGCCACTTTTTGATGGTCACGTGACCTTCGAAAAATTTGCCTCTGCGAGAGATCGACGCAAAACGAGATTGGGTAGCGCAGGAAACTTCGCTTGTAAATTAACTTTTCTTCAGTATGGAACTTAACTTTGCATTGATTATTGTATGGAATAGGTTGTATTAGTGTTTGAGCAACTGTCTACTCAGTTATTGCGTGTCTATGATGCAAAAAGACCACTTTTTAATGGTCACGTGACCTTCGAAAAATTTGCCTCTGCCAGAGATCGACGCAAAACGAGATTGGGTAGCGCAGGAAACTTCGCTTGTAAATTAACTTTTCTTCAGTATGGAACTTAACTTTGCATTGATTATGTAGGGAATAGGTTGTATTAGTGTTTGAGCAACTGTCTACTCAGTTATTGCGTGTCTATGATGCAAAAAGGCCACTTTTTAATGGTCATGTGACCTTCAAAAAATTTGCCTCTCGATTGACAGGCAACATAGACTTTCTGACCGAGACGCTCAAACAGTTCCTAGGCGGGGAAGACACGGACATTTCAGCAGAATCTGAAGTGCGATCTCCTTTGAAAAAGAGACCAAGGCTGTGCGAAGAAGAGGCGCAGTCTGAGAATGACTCTTTAGAAGAAGAAGAGGAGTTGGAAGAGGCCCCATCAGAACCCTTTGCATTCAGAAGGCAGGGGGAGTGGGTTGCAGTCTACTATGACAATATGCACTACATCTGCATTGTCATTGATGTCCACAGTGATACAGAAGGCACCGTCCAGTTTTTGAGGAAAACCAGCAGACAAAATCTCTACAAGTACCCTGATATAGAAGATGTGGCTGTTGTTGAGGCCTCATTTGTCTTCAAAGCAGGCCTAGATGTCATGCCATACAGCAATGATGGGAGAATTTGGAGTGTACCAGCAGCCAGACAGATCTCGGACATTTATGACAGACTGCGGGCTCAAGCTATTAGTATTATGTAATTGGTGTGTGATTTTCCAAAGCAGAACTTTTGAGCAAGGAAATGCTGATTGAATGAACTGTTTTTCTGTGCCATTACCCTGTGTAACAAACCAACATGAATGGCAACAACTACTGTGGTGAGGAATGATGTAACGCTATGTCATTATTAGAAAATGTATTATGTAATACATACAAAATCATATTTCACTTTTTCAAGTCTGAATTATTTTAGTTAAGTTCAGTGTTTCATGCTGATTCCATTGATACCAAAACCATTTTTGTAGGTGAAGTAGAACAGAAGTTATGAAAAATGCAAAAGTAGCATATTATGCGTATTGGTGTGCATCTGTTCAGCCCTTAGTCAAATCGCATGTTTTCCAGTTTTTGAAAGATGATTTCATACATTTCCTGACATCAGGTCCCTTTAAAAAAAATTAGGCTTGTTGTATGTTTCCAGTAGAAGGAAAAAAAGTGAAAATGACACAAAGCATGCATTTGGTTGCTTTAGTGTTAACCTTCAAAGTTGCCTAATTTGCTAATTTGTAAAATGGCCAAAAAGCGCGTACCGAAATTAAATGATTAAAAAATCATAACTTTGGTTCTAATTGACCTACACAAATGATTTTGGTACCATTGGAATCAGAATAAAAAGATCTGTCAGGAAATAATAACATAAACATTAATATCCAAACTTCAAAAATCACTTTGGTGTACCTAATAAATCTCTAGCCAATATACAAAGACTACTTCCAAAATGTCTGTCGAGGTTGCGAAATGTGTCAGTGCAAGAAGAAGCGATAAAGAAAGAGAATTTCTGCTTGTGAAGCATGTGAAGGAAGGAATCTGCAAGGAGAAGAATGGCATGAAACCTAATGTCAAGGTTGCTGCAATATCGGCAAAATCTGCCAGTGTGCATTACAGTTGATATAATATGTGTCGGTGTAGAGTAGGATGTGTTTGATGGTTAATCATACAGTTAATTACAACGAAGACATCTCCAATTTTGCACCAGAACATTCTTGTCTCTAGCTGTGTTGCTGTGCACGGCACGTGTACCAACTTTCACCGAGTGAACATGAAGGGTTACAACAACTACAGTAACTAATGTAGTGGTTAAGCTTCAGACCCATCCAACTTACACAGAATTATTTGCAACAATAAATTTCCAACAGAGCAGTGTTTTGGCACATTCATGCATAAACTGAGTACAGACAGTCCAAATAGTTGATTATTCAATGCTTTTCAACAGATCAATGTTTTGATCTCATCTCATACTCATTAACAGCAAGTATTTTAAGCGAGTGACTTCATAGAAGGGGCATTGCAGTAAAAAAGTTTCATCCTCCTCCTCTTCTGAAAAGAATGGGCAAGTACAGTTGTTGGTGCAGTACTTGTTTTTGTCAGTGTAGATTTTGCTCATGCCTAATCTAAAATATGTCAAGCTATCCCCGAATATTCTCTTGTTTGCTGCACTAAGGTATTAAATTTTTTAAATCGAAATTATTTGAAGGTGGGATAAAAGGTGTACCTACGAAAGGCTTAACTGAGAGTGAGGACAGCACAAGACTGGCTGAATGGGTGAGATAAAAAGTGATGCAAGACATCGAATATTAACATTACAAGATGATGTGGTGGAGATGGTGCGTCACACTAATAATTATGTCATACTGACATGGCTGCTGTGGTGTTGACAGTTCATCCAAGGAGCGGCGGAGATCTGTGATGCTCTGCATGAGGCCGGCTTCTGGGCTGACTTCATCGACCCTTCCTCTGGCAAACCTGTAAGTATGCTGTGTGTGTGTGTGTGTGTGCACGCGTTGGTGCATACATGTGTGTGTGTATGTACACTTGCATGTGTGTTTCATGTGTTTGTATGTGTTTTTCATCTGTTTGTATGTGTGTTTCTGTGTTCATAAGGGGAGACAAGGCAGTGGAAAAGGTTTGACTCCTCAATGGGAATCATTTTGAAGAAATGTTAGGATAAAAACAGTTTTTATTTGCCTAACTCTCCGTAGCTTTTTTCCTCTTCCTCTGAACAGTGATGAAATAGCTGAAATGGTTGCGAGATGCCTGCAGGCACACTGAAAGAGAAGTGACCATTCATGGAAGATTCTTATGACCACTTGTTATCTGCTAGATGTCTCCTTGGAAGTAAAGACTTGGAATGTATGCAGAGAAATGAAACAGAGACCATTTTCGGAATTATTTTCTAAGCCTGAAAAAAGATTCAAGCTTTATGTATACTTTGATTTGAGATTTCTTGCCATTTTAATGCTTTCTTTTTAAGAATTAACTTTCTTTTTAAGAATTAACTTTCTTGGAAGAACAGTAATATCTTTCCCAAATGTTCTCGAATTAATGACAAAAAAACTTTTTGGAGGAGTTTGGAAGGAGACAGCTAGCCAGCCTGGGCGCGAAGTGTAGTGCAAGGGAAGTAACTCTAGTGAGATTTGCAGTTCTCTTTGTAAGGGATTTATTGGAGTCTCTTGTGGACTTGAAATTTAACTCGGCGCCGAATAGTGAAAGGCGATTGTTTGAATGGTGTAATTTGCACCAACCCTATGCAGTGAAGCTGAGAAAAACTAGTGGGCTTGTCCAGACCGGACCACCAGCTTATGCTTATTCTCTTGGTATTTTTGTCTGGACTGACATGGACTAGTGTCAGCAATGTTGGTCAGTGGTTGTTCAACTTTAAAACTTAGTGTTCTCTGTGGATTGCATGCAGACCATTCTGGGAAAGTTAAGTATAGAGATAACAAGAATTAATGTGAATCAACACAAGAAAGATATTTATTTCAGAGTGCGAACTCATGTGTACATTGGTATAAACTATTATTTCATATAGCAATAGTTGAACTTTTCCTGCTACCCTGTCTCTCCTTCTAAGTAGTTTCATAGAACCAATTAGGTGGCATGGACATCTTCTTTGTAATGTGGAAATTCTGAAATTTACAGCAAGTTTTATTTGTGCTACTGAATGAATGCATTTTTAGTGTTTTGCTCACGACAAATTTTTGCCTAATGGTCATTATTCGCCTACAACAAAGTAAGACATGTACACTCGTCACGGGTTGTAATTAAGTAGAATGCTTAGCCCAGTTGAAAATTGGAAGAGATTTTCTATGCCATATTTGTTACCAATCATTTATTCATGTACTCGTGCCACTTCATATGTACATCATCTCCCTTGCAGTACCTGGGTGCCCACACCAACAACACGCTGTTCGAGACCGACGAGCGCATGCGCTGGTTTGGCTACGACGTGGAGGATCTGGGCTGCTGCAAGGTGATACGACATCATCGGTGGGGCACGCACGCCTACGTGGGCTGCCTCTTCACCGATGCCCCTATGACACACCCTGTCATCCAAGCCTTCAACGGGGCCTCCTCCCCCCCCTCCACCTCTGTGTAGAGCATAGTGTCCACTGGACCCCCCAGCCCTTCCTTGCTACGGAGGTAGCAGTAGAAATCTGCTGCACTGATGTTCTGTGAGGAAACTTTCAGCTTTCCCCCTCACTCTTGGTAAATTCACACCCAGTTGTGTGGAGGCGGTGTGGGTGTATGAAGAGAGAAGGGGAAAGAGCTTGAGTGCAAGACTTTGTGTATGGAAATCGAAGTGGCAAGCTTTTGAGCAGTTGTTTGCATACAGTATTCAGTTTTCTATTGAACTGTTATTTTTATGTTGCATGGAAAAACAGAATTAAAAGCTTCAAATAATTGTGTGTATAGTGAGAAAAAAATGTTGGAACAAAATTTTTTAATATAAAGAAATTCAACCTGTAGGCATGTTCCTTCTGGACAGTGGTGCAAATAAATTGTGATCTTTTTCTCCAGTAAAGGTTTGGCAGTGTAAAACTTTGTAACCATTACGACCCAGGCAGCATAATCCAGATTAACTTGCTCTTACATTTTGACTGGAGTTGTCCAGCAGTTTTACTGTGATGATGATCTACCCTAAGAGGTTGCATTGCCTTTTTGGGGGATAGAAAAAAACAGCTGAGCAGTTGTGCAAGTAAATACTGTAAATAGCTTTTGTTGCCGATGTTGATACTGTAGCTTTTGTTGCTTATTTTTGTCAAGAAATGTGAAGTGTTCATGGTGCAAAGTTGTCAAGTCTTCATTGCTTCTGAAAACTCCACTGCTCTCGATTTTGATGCAGTCAAGCTGTAACTGAGAAGCTCTCTGTGCCAAAGCTGTATTTCCCCTCATCAAAACAGGAATTCCTTCACCTATGATAACTTTTTTTCGTTTTTTTTATTTGTCAACTTTGCACCAGGCTCATTTCTTGTGTAATTGTTGTGTTCCTGCAAGTGCAGATCTACAAGAAGCAATGGCAGCTTGCAAATGGTCATGCCTTGTTCCTGGTGATTTCAGGAAGCACCGAGGCCATGTGAGTTTGCTTGTGTAGGTCTTAGACTGGTTGCCTGGAACTGTGTCCCTGGAACTCAAAGTGAAGTGTCTGATTTTAGTGCGTCTGCTGAAAGTGGTGTGCATGTGGATTAGAGCAGACAGAAACGACTTGAGAGTGAAGCAACACCGTGCAGTGATATTAACGTCCTTGCTCAAGTGGTGGAGTGGCTTGCCAACCTATCAACTGCTTCTGTTGATTGGAACTAATAAATGGAAAACCCACTCCCGCTCTTTCTCATGCCTTTGCAAGTGAAACGGTTGACATGCATCAAGCAGTTGTGACCAATCACAACCTTCGGTACAGCCATGAATGTTTGGATTGACCAATGACACTGCACACAAATCCTGACAAGAGGTGTTTCCCTGTATAAGAACATTTCATATAATTGCAGCAATTGCCTAAAAGGGAAACCTTTTCTTCTTCTAGCATATCACTCGGTTTTCTTTTAGCATATCACTCAGTATCCATAACAGACACTGCCTGCTTTTTGTGTTTTATTGGAAACGGACCTCACTTGAAAAGAAAAAAATGACTCAGAAACCAGTCTATGAACTGCCACATTGCACACAATGCAAAGTATCCTTGGTCAGGCATGGTTTTTGACTCACATGCAAAGCAAAAGTGAGTCTATGTACTCAGCCGTGTCGTCCGTCCGTCCGTCCGGGCGTAAAAAACGTTGGATTTTTCTCGGAGACTATTAAGTCTATCAACACCAAATGTGGCATGATGGTGTATGATGACAAGGCCTCAAAAAACATACATAGTGACTTGACCTTGCTTCAAGGTCAAGGTCACAGGAGCCATAAATGTGGTCTCAAAAACAGTCATTTTTCACATTTTCCCAATTTTCTCCAACATTATTGAGAATGGCGACCTTAGCTACAAGTGGTATATAGGTCAAAGCAAGCCCTATCTTTTGATACCAGTTTGGTTGACCTTGCTTCAAGGTCAAGGTCACAGGAGCTCTTCAAAGTTGGATTGTATACATATTTTGAAGTGACCTTGACCCTGAACTATGGCAGATAACTGTTTCAAACTTAATAATTATGTGGGGCACATGTTATACTTTCATCATGAGACACATTTGTTCACATATCATCAAGGTCAAGGTCACTTTGACCCTTATGAAATGTGACCAAAATGGGGTAGTGAACCACTAAAAGTGACTATATCTCATGGTAGAAAGTGCCAATAAGCACCATTGTGCTTCCTATGTCTTGAATTAACAGCTTTGTGTGGGATGACCTTGACCTTGGGTCAAGGTCACATGTATTTTGGTAGGAAAAATGTGTAAAGCATTTCTTTGTGTATGATGTCATTGGTAGGTTTAGTTGTTTGACCTTGACCTTGAAGGTCACCTGAAGGTCAAGGTCATATGAAGGTCAAGGTCAAGCATGTGAGTCGTATGGGCTTTGCCCTTCTTGTTGTTTTCTGTTTCCAGTTAATGGTATTCTGCATTATTTTCAGTGACATGCACTTCTCAAAGAAAAAGGTGAGGCAATGATGGAACAAATTGTTAAAAGATTAGCTTGCACACACAACTATGACGGAAAACCTAGCACAGCATGTTAACGGTGGGTTGTCATAAAACGAAAAGCAAAAAATAAATATGTAGAGATGAATTAGAACAACAGCCACCGACCTCATGGTGAAAATGGCAACCATGCTTTTCAATGATTGTGTGTTAATTGCGAAAAATGAAAATTCAACATAAGGGCAGTTGGTTAAGTAGACAGCCAGGTAGACTGCTTTTGTGTTCAAAGAAAGAAACAAATCAGGTTTCAGTTGCATTTACTCTAGATGTGAAGGTCATGCAATCTTAACAAAACCAAAATGTTTTCTGTTAAGTAGATTATGAGTTTACACTCCTTTCAACTGTGCAACTGTTTTTAAAGCTTTAAAAAAATCATATTTTCAAATCTGGAGTGAAAGAGAAGAAATCCCAACACAGACATTTTGAATAGACAACTGAAAGACAGCATGCAGTTAGAGATGAACAGTGGGTACACACACACAACCCAGTAAGACAATGCACATGACATCAACTCTATAAATACACACTGACTACTACAGGCTGGAGAACAACTGACAAACAAATCTTAGAGAGGCCCCAGGCTAGGGGCCCCTTAGGCCCCTGTGGGGGTCCAGGGGAACAAAACACCCCCCTGCCCCAACCCCCTGGCTAAAAATGATTTTGAGTTCTTGCTCACACAGTTAAACAGACATTTATTCACTGAGCCATCGAGACAGACATATTTACACTATGTTATTGAGCTCTTCCGATGCATGAAAGTGCAGATGCAAGAGATGAACCTAATTAGTCGCATGAATTGTGTTGGCTCTGATTTTTTCGTAGGAAAACTTGTTTTTTTCCCTCTTGGAAATCAGAAACATTTCCAAAGAAATTTGCACATTCTCGGAAGTTCTCCAGCCTTTTATTATCAGGGTTGCCATGGAAACCAGATGGCAAGAAGCAAAGGACTCTACAGAAAGGAGGTAGAAGGTGTGCAGACCCTGAAGTGGGAATGGGAAACCGGCACAAGCACCACACTGGCACCAACTGCCATCAGTCAGTCAGCCAGCCAGTCAGTCCTGTTAGTGTAGTCAGTCAGTCAACAAGTCAGTCATTCAGTCAACAAGTCAGTCATTCAGTCAACAAGTCAGTCATTCAGTCAACAAGTCAGTCAATCAGTCTAGTCTGTCTAGTGAGTCAGTCTAGTCTGTCTAGTCAGTCAGTCTAGTCTGTCTAGTCAGTCAGTCTAGTCTGTCTAGTGAGTCTAGTCAGTCAGCTAGTCAGTCAGTCTAGTCCGTCTAGGCAGTCAGTCTAGTCTGTCTAGTGAGTCTAGTCCGTCTAGTCAGTCAATCTAGTCTGTCTAGTGAGTCTAGTCAGTCTAGTCAGTCAGCTAGTCAGTCAGTCTAGTCAGTCAGTCAGTCAGTCAGTCAATCAGTCAGTCTAGTCAGTCTTGTCAGTCAGCTAGGGTGCCTGTCAGTCAGTCTAGTCAGTCATTCCATCAGTCCATCAGTCAGTCTAGTCAGTCTAGTCAGTCTAGTCAGTCTAGTCAGTCAGTCAGTCAGTCAGTCAGTCAGTCTAGTCAGTCTACTCAATCTTGTCAGTCAGCCAGTGTGCCTGTCAGTCAGTCTAGTCAGTCAGTCAGTCTGCCAGCCAGCCAGCCCGTCAGTCAGTGGACACTGCTATGCAGACATGAGCACTGCACACCTAAAACTGCGGGAGAGAACCACAACTCCACCCCTCATCCCAGCTGCAGAAAGTCAGGGAGGACAGAGCTTCTCAACAGTACAAAACCTTTTCCTACAGCAGAGCAGGGCAAACCTCAAAATGCACATACAGCGAAGCAGAAAATTATGACAAGAGCAGCTAGCCTACTCGTAGAGGCACTTAGCTGTGGGCCATTCACCAGGCATAATCTTTCATTCTTCACGAGAAGGCCGAATGCTTTCTCCATTCTGTGCCACCGGTGTCTTTGAGCACGATTCCAAAACAGGCACTACATAAATTCCCCCCAACAGTAACATGAATACACACACATATACATGTACATGTAAAGCCCCCCCAAAAAACTTGTGGTGATGGTAACATGGCAACAAAAATAAAGGGTTGAAAGGGTGGCCTGAATGTTTTTTAATTTTTATTTTAAAAATAAATATATTTAAAAGAAGAGGTCAGATTGAAGATATATCAAGTTTCTGTGTTGGTGAGAACACTTATAAAAACTGGACTAGTGGGTTCCCTGAGTGCTCTCAGGGTGGGAAGATGGGACAGCATGCAGTTGTTTACCAGTCTTTTTTTAATGTATAAAATAACGATTTAAAAACAGTTTTGGGTTGGCAGAAAAAAAAGGTTCGGTCAGGTCACCGTAACCACAACTATTTTGGGGGGGGTTTGCCTCATACAAAAAACACACCAGACATTAAATTTCAGACCCCTGTACTCCCCTCCTTCCCCTTTATCCCTCCCCCTGATGCAGCCCCCCCCCCCCCCAACCCACCATTATGTTAATATTCATGTAATGAAAGCTTTTGTATTCTTGAATAAAAACCTTCGAACCTGAAAAAAATACTTTCAGTCACAGATGTATGCCAAACAAAGACATACAAGAACATTTGCAGTAATGGTCACATCTCCTCACTGCTTGGCAAGTTTTCAAATTCGTTGGCTTCCAACAGTGATCTTCTAGTATGTATATGCCTGCCTACTTGCCTCTGCCTGCCTGTTTGTCTGTCTGTCTGTCTGTCTGTCTGTCTGTCTGTCTGTCTGCTTTTCAGTTTTAAAAAATTGGTCTGGCTACACATGTCCAAATAGCCGGGTAAAGTAATCTCAAATTAAATCATAAAATAGTTCATAACATCTCTTGAACTGCTCAGATCGATAGTAATGAATTATCACATCATTTACATAAAATGTATGCAATGGGGTGGGGGGGTGGGGGGGGGGGGGGGATGGGGGGAAGCATGCAATCACAATAATAACAGAAGTTTTTCCTTGACTGCATTCAATGAAATTTATTTATATATATGTATGTCACATGACATAAAAAATGATAGGCATTTGGCATAGATGTCAACAATTTACTAAACCTAATATCGTGTCACAACATGTAAATAGCAAATAACAAGAATCTGTCACAGATTAAATTCCAAACCCATTTCTGCTTTGACACAATGGATACAATATGCAAATTCACACAACAGTTTTGATTCAAGGTTTCTGCAAAATGCACAAAAACATGTCTAATCAAAAACCAACAATTATTCAAAGAATATCAGCAGAGGAGTTAGCCATGCTGCTCAACATAAACACAGAATAAAACTTTTTTTTTTTTCAAATCACCATTCTTCTTGAGATTACTGGTTTAGAGATTCTGGACAATTTCAACAATAAGAGAAGCTTTTGTCCTCTTCAAGAAACCAGCATATAAAAATAAATAATAACTGTACTGGTGAAGTATTTTTAATGTTTGTGCCTGGCAAGATTTTGACCAATACAGTCCAATATTGCATCAACTTTTTAAAAAATATTGTGGACTGGACTTGAGTGGATAATTCTACAATATCTTGATTAATCTCTCTCTCTCCCCCTCTCTTTCCTCATGGATGGACTGCAGACCTCAAGAATTGGACAAGTACAGAAAGGAGGGACAGCAGACATGTACAAAGGAGAAAAAAAATGTTGAGAGAAAGAAAGAAAGGAGAGAGAGAGAGAGAGAGAGAGAGAGAGAAATAGTGAATGTGTGTGTGTGCCCATGTGTGCATGTGTGTGTGTGTGTGTGTGTGCCCGTGTGTGCGTGCGTGCGTGTGTGTGTGTGTGCGTGTGTGCATGTGTGTGCGTGCGTGTGTGTGTGCATGCGTGTGTGTGCATGTGAGAGAGAGAGAGAGAGAACGAACGAAAAAAATTATTTGTGTAGACCACCGACCCATTACAAAAAGTTCGAGAGAAACATGCGGCTATGTACATGGTAGGGGTCAAGACTGGCCGCCAGTCTTGCAAGTCCTACACGCACGAACATGGAAATTGATCAAGACGTCGAACAGTTCAGTATTTCTGGAACATCTGTGCGGCTCGTTCACGCATGGCCTGCTTCACTACAGGCCTGCTACTCAGCGTCCTTCTCGTGCTGGCCGTGTCGCCCGCGATGTCTTCAGGTCTGTTGTGTCTGGCTGCTGGCTGGCTCTTGGACTGCGATGGAGCTGTCGTTGATGGAAGTTTAGCTGCTAGAGAATCAAGCGTCTGACTGGTGGAGCTTGATCCTTCAGAGGGGGCGACATCTCTGGATGGTGGTTTGGGTGAAGTAACCTCTGAGACCAGTTGAGTTGCGTCCGTTTCCACCACTGGTTCAAAAGCACCAGATGATACCACATGGCTTTCCTTGTCCTCGCCGAACTCATTCCCTTTCTGTCCGTTTTTCCATCCCGATAGCATCGCGTCCAATCGTGCCTCCAACCCCCTCAACCACTCTTTGTCATCACTTGCTGGCTGATCAGTGATGGTGCAACCTGTGTCGGTGGAAGGAGAATCTGTCTGCACATCAGCACCACCAGGAATTTCAAGATCACTTGATGTTTGTGCAGCGAAGCGTGTTGGGTCAAAGGTCACGGCTGTCGGGGGGCGAGGGCAAGATGACGTAGAGGCCCGTGAAGTTTGTGCAACATCAGCATTATTTTCAAGTTCGAAATTCGAGCCAGTAACGACGCTATTTTCAACATGGTGTCGAAAAGTTTGCTCACCGAAGGCACGGTGCCTCTGTGCACGCCGCAGGTTGCGTCGAAGCTGTGCGTGAGGCTTTCTTCTCCAGTGCCCTCGACGTGTCTGGCTCGCCAGCAATGGCTGCCCGTCGCTCGGCCTGAATCGCAGCACAACGACGACACCATCAGACCTTCCACGACGAAAGCTCGTCCGACTCAAGCAGCGAAGACAGCGCTACCTCAACAGCTGTTGGTAACCCTACAACTGGCATAATTCTGCTTCTGTGTCAACTAGAGGCATAAATCAGGCTGAGCGAAGTAAACGCGTGCTCCGAGCTAGCAGTCACCTCAGTGAGTGAGTGTGAGAGAGAGAGAGAGAGAGAGAGAGAGAGAGAGAGACTTGCACAAGTGCACGCACACACACACACACACACACACACACACACACACACACACACATGCACATACCCAGTACAGAAGAGAATTAAGTCATTAAAAAAGTTTTGAAGACTACAGGTCAGTGAGAATACTTCACATGGTGTGTAGGCAATATAAGGTAGCAACCCAGGCATCCATTATTCCAAAGAGTTCCATTTTGATTGCACAGTCAAAGCAGATTAGTGGTCACCATTCTGGTGTCGAGATGGATTTCACACTCCAAGCTGTCAATTACATTTTCAACGTCTAGTAAAGTCACAAAAATGCAGCTGAAATTTGTACCAGTTAAAAAAATCTACCTCTTTCACCTTTCAATGCAACTGCAAGCGGGAAAATCCAGTAAAAGAAAACTTGACAAGATATCTACCTACAAGTGTGAATCAGAGACACAAACTACAATACAGAAACAACTTTTCTTGATATGGATTACTGAGTAATGAAATACACTGATTCACAAAGTGTGGAAATTAAAACTCAGTGAAAGTGAACAGGTTTTAAATCAGTACATTGGGATTGAAAATGTCTTCAACATACCTTTGAGAATTAAAAAACCCCCGCAAAAAACAACAATGATGAAAGTAAAAATAAACAAATAGTCAAACAAACAAACACACACACACACACACCCACACCCCCCCAAAAAAAAAAAAATTTTCATAAAAGTTGCATGGATGATTAAAAAATCACTAATACAATGTGAATCCTTTTGTTTGACAGCACAATGTGTATAAATAAATAACACAATAAATCAACATATTCACCGGTTATTGCACGTAATCACTAATGAAAAAACAAGGATGAACATATCTTTTGGATTGGTATATTCACAGGAAAATTGCGCAAACATTTATCTCTCCTACTGCAGACATGAAATATTGCCTTTAATCAAGCCCAACAACAAAAACACAAAACTTAATAGTTTCATCATCAGTGTTCCACATGTGACCCATTTTCACAAACTGAGTCTTAACTTGCAATAATGAGATTTCGAGATATTTGTATTTTCAAAATCTGCAAAAAGTTATCTTTCATTTATATAAAAATCAAACTTCTACTCATTAAAAGAGAGGTGGTGTGCTGATGGCTATTTTGAGAAATCAAGGGTCAACCATTTAACAACTTTATCCACCGTTTTTCCTTAGCAACGGGCCTTTATAGATGCATCAGTTCAGTTCAGTTCAGTTCAGTCTCTTAACCCTGAGATGGGTTGTTGTCAGGCACCACTGATGACTTTCGGATAATCTTCCTCCATCGAGCTCTATCCTCTGTGGCTCGCTGTGAGTCAGCAAAGGTCAAGCCTGTCCACTCTTTGATGTTGTCTTCTCACCTCTTTCTCTGCCTGCCTCTCCTTCTCCCACCTGGTACGGTACCTTGCAGGATGGTCTTGGCCAGCCCACTGCCTCTTGACACGTGACCGTACCTCTTCAGGTTTCTGCTTTTCACGATTGAGAGCAGGTCTTCGTACTGTCCAATTGCTCTCCTGATCCTGTTGCTGACTTCCTCATTCGTGACATGGTCTTTATATGAGATGTTCAGAATCTTGCGGTAGCATCTCATTTCCAGGGCTTGTATCTGTCTCTGTAGTTCAGATGTGAGTGTCCAGGACTCTCATGCATACAAGAATACGGAGATGGCCAGCATGCGCATGAGCCTGATCTTCGATGCGAGAGTGATATTTCTTAGTCTAGCCATATTGGCTTCAACTTTGCCAATGCTGCTGTTGTTTGTGCTATCCTGGACAGTATCTCTGGTTTGGACCCTTCATCAGTCACGATAGATCACAGGTATTTGAAGTTGTTCACAGCTTCCAGTTTTTGGAAAATGGAAAAGTGGATTTAAATGCATGCATCAGGTCAAAATTTGGCAGGTTGGAAGAGAAAATATATTTCTGAACATAGAATGATAAACAAATGGAAAAGTATTTGATCCTGACAACAAATGTTTGTTATTATTCAACTACAAATGCAAAATGGGAGAAAAGAATGTATGATACTTCTGAAAGGGTAGGTGCAATAAAGTGCAATTTTTGGTGTTTTTAAACTAAAAAGAAACTTTCCAACATTCGATTATGAAAATTAACTATATATGCAGGATTCAGTTTTTCAAAAATGTCAACATGCACAAAATTCACTCTCATAACCTTTGACAGCCTCTACTGCGTTTTTGCTGCTTGCAAGTAAAGACTCAGTTCGTGAAAATGGGTCACATATAGAGCTAGATTTTCCTGGGTGCAGTCGCATTACCTCAACACAAAATATGTTTACAGTAAAGGAAAAAAATTACACATCAAAACACAGCAGATATCTATGTCTGTATGAAGACAATGTCAACATGAAGAGTTTTGAAAATACAAACAAAGCAAGTATGCTGATCTTGCCAACATCAAGCAACACTGGACATAAAAATAAACTCTGAAAATGGGAATATTTTTTATGATGACATGGAGAGGAGATAAAAATCCACATCATCATCTGCAAGTTATGACAAATCTTCAACCTTTCTTCCTCAGATCACTGTAGCTGTGTTTACAAAGTAACTTAAAAAATAACATTGATAATTACAATTATGACTCACAAACCTTAGTTCCTGTATCTTGCACACCAAGTTTCACTGTCACAAAAGCATCAGATACAAAGTGAGGACAGACGTATTTCCATTGAAGTGTCACATCTGTGTTTGTCTCTCTCTCTCTCTGTGACAAACACATTTCAAACTTTACAGGTAAGATCACAACCTAAACATTCACCTGTCCTGAACAAACCACTTTGAAAACGGCATCTCCCCCATCTCTTTGTCAGTGGATAAGCTACTCTCACAGGATGAAAACTTCCTTCCAAAAATAATTTGGCTCCCCAGGGAGTTGAGATGGTATTGGGGATTGATTGATTGATTAATTCTTTATTTATCAAGGATGAAATTTTAGGCATTTCTGCCTATCTTACAAATTGTCCTTGCTCCTAAAGAAATGACAACATGGATAATTCAGAGGCGGGGGGGGGGGGGGGGGGGGGGGGTGGGGGAAGAAGAGTAGGAGGGGGTTGGTTTGTGTGTGTGTGTGTGTGTGTGTGCGCGCATGGGCGTTTAATACCTGGGTGGGTTTTGTGGGGGTGGGTGGGTGGGGGTTTTCAATACACTTAAAAATGTATACAAGATATTGTTATACTTACTATTGTGTAAATAAGATATAGCCCCTTTTAAACATGCTTGTTTGAAGTGTCATTAATTATCATCCAAAGTACAATACAATGTATTGTATTGTACTGTATTGTATTGTACTGTATTGTATTGTATTGTATTGCATATGGTGCCTTGAAGTAGAATGCAAAGAACGGTGACTGTTTAGAACAAGACTGCAGCCTGTACCTCCTCTACTTGAGGCAAGCACAGATGCGACACTTCAAAGTCCTCGATCACTTACAATAACAATATACAAAATAATCAATACTTTCAAGAGTTCCCACGCAACCATTGCAGCACTTGAGATTCGAGTTCACAAAATTGTGACACCAATAGATCTGGCCACAGTCCATGTGTCCATCTCACACCATCTTGGACTTCGAAGACGCTGGCTTCTTTTGCACGCTGCCAGCATGGAACAAATCCCTGAAAATATCTCAAGCACAGAACATCCCCTGTGAAAACCGGCAGCATTTTGCTTCAGAGAGTACAAGTCTGTCTCTGCTGTGTGGCATGGCATCTAGCATCCCACCACCAAAATGCACACAGCCCTAGAATTTGCCATTTGCACCCATCAGTCTTGGACTATCCCAAGTTTGGACAATCATCAGTTTGCAGCACAATCACATTCAAACTCTGGGCACTCTCTGTAGGAACATGTCACCACTTCTCAGCAGCTGGACTCAAATTCATTGTCTTTGGTTGCGAGTTCCATGACAGAGCGTGGAGACCAAGACTTGATGGACATCAGCACACCAGCAGAGGACAGTTGTAATTTTGGGGAGTGCAACTTTGCTTCGGCTAGGCAGTGTGAGCTAGTGTAGAAAGCAGTTTTGTGAAACTTGTCAAAGCCACGGAAACCAAACGGGTGTGCATTCAAGTCTCTCTTCGGAGGTCTGTGCAGAGCAACATTTCACCTACAACTCCATTCAGGCTTCGCAGTCGAGTCATTCAGGGCCAAGTGTAGTTGAGTGTCAGCTACGCTTCGCCTTTGCAGTGCCTGCATATTTTAAGCCTGAACTCAGTCCTGGTCTCTCTCAAGGGAGGAATGCTGACCTTCACAGAGCTCTGGGCAAAAGAGAATGAGGACAGCCTGGTAGTGCAAGAGACAAATGAACCCAGGAAGGCTTTCTCTCCATCCCAAGACTCAAGAAACTTCAGCAGACACTACACCAACCTTTCTGGAGTGAAAAATTGAAGCAGGCCTAGAATTATGTAGAACACAGCATTATATCGGATGAGATGGGCATCTGGCAGTTTTGATTGTATCTGGATATATTGAACTCTTCATATGTTTGCAACTCAGACTGAACATTCTAAGCCTGAAGTGGCAAGAAACTGCCAATGGAGCAAAGCAACAGAAGGTCTTCAGAGGAAGAGCCCTCGTCAACAAGTGTTTCAGCTCTTTACACTTCCTGACATTCATTCATTCATGATCCCTCCAACTTGTAGCAAATCTTTCTGGTGTTCCTCATGTGCCATTGCACTGCTGCTGAGAACGAAATTTTCTTTCTTCCGTTATAAAAAAATGCCTCCATCTAGTCTGGATTTTCAAATGAGTATTCACAAACTCTCCTCATATGTTTCTTCAGTGTGCAAAAGAGCAATTATGAAAAATGTTTAACTGTACACTCAGGGGGAAAAAAATGCATTACTCAGTGGAGTTAAGATTACCTCTTCACGGAAATGTCAGTTTTACAGGAAAAATGCAATAAACCTGCCCAGAAGACTAGCTAGCTGTTCCTACTGGTTTGCAAGTCTCTCATACGACCAACGCCGCCCCCCACTCTCTCATCAGCTTTAAGCCCTGGCTGTTTGGCTTTCAATATTCAAGTCTACAGTCACTGGAGAAAATTTACAAAAAATCTCATGACAGCATTCAAAACATTCTAAAGGAGTTCAACATATTGAAAAAATTTGCTCGATGTCCCCTCATCTGCTGGAACTCCTGGCTGCTGGGTTTTCGAGGCCTGCTCCAGTAGCTCAGCCAGGGGCCTGCTCCAGTAGCTCAGCCAGGGGCCTGCTCCAGTAGCTCAACCCAGCCAGGGGCCTGCTCCAGTAGCTCAACCCAGCCAGAGGCCTGCTCCAGTAGCTCAGCCAGGGGCCGGCTCCAGTAGCTCAGCCAGGGGCCTGCTCCAGTAGCTCAGCCAGGGGCCTGCTCCAGTAGCTCAGCCAGGGGCCTGCTCCAGTAGCTCAGCCAGGAACCTGCTCCAGTAGCTCAGCCAGGGGCCTGCTCCAGTAGCTCAGCCAGGGGCCTGCTCCAGTAGCTCAGCCAGGGGCCTGCTCCAGTAGCTCAGCCAGGGGCCTGCTCCAGTAGCTCAGCCAGGGGCCTGCTCCAGTAGCTCAGCCAGGGGCCTGCTCCAGTAGCTCAGCCAGGGGCCTGCTCCAGTAGCTCAGCCAGGAACCTGCTCCAGTAACTCAGCCAGGGGCCTGCTCCAGTAGCTCAGCCAGGGGCCTGCTCCAGTAGCTCAGCCAGGGGCCTGCTCCAGTAGCTCAGCCAGGGGCCTGCTCCAGTAGCTCAGCCAGGGGCGGCCCCAAGCAGCCAATTTGGCCACCAGGAGGCATCTGATGTACTGTCAATCATCATGACCCCATCTCTAGTCTGCCAGATCCATAAGGATGCAGATTCGGTCACCCTCTGCAACTCCCTTAACACTCTTGTCACCTCCTACGACCTGAAGCCGAGACCCTTAAGAGTCAGATGAAAACCGCGTTATGAAGCCTATGCAGCGAACCTCACACGACAGCATCCCTCTTTGATGGCAATTATCTTCTAGTTCAGTGCATTGTGCCAATTTCCTATGTGTGCCAGAGCGAGCAATCACTCGCAAGGCATACGCAGCGCTGGAGGAGGAGCGTCGCCCGCATCGCGCAGCAGCCCGTGATCGGTGACACAGAGCGGCGGCAGCCCCCGTGACAGCCACGGACTTCCAGTGCCCCACCTGCTGACAACTTTGCGCTCCAGACTGGGTCTGCAGAGCCATCCGAGGATCCACAGGGATGGGAGCAGAACCGGTCATCCTTGAAGCAAGGGACAGCCGAGGAAGAAGAAGAAGAAGCCAAGGTTACCTTGCTTCCCAGGGAACTGTCAACAGTCAGGAAAATGGACTTATGTTCCCCTGACTCGATGACGATGTCTGGGCGCTGCTAATTCTGGAGCAAGCCATGGAGAACACTTTGGTGGAGTTTGGGATCCTATGGAAAATGTGCAAAATCTTCAGGCAGCAGCACCACAGCTGACAAAGTTTGAGTACAGCATCTTCTGACCAGCAGAAGTGGCTTATAGAAAACCTGCGTAGGACCGAGATTCAATCTCTATCCAAACATTTAAAAAAAAATCTACATTTTCTGAAGGAGGAATGAAAATTATCCCTCCTGACAGTTGGCAGCATGCTCTCCCTGCTTTTGCTGCCAGAAACACCTAGGTGCCCAGGTGTGGGCTCTGGATAGTTCTAAGCACCTCATCTTCAAATGCAAAGAAAATGTCACATGCACATGCACACACACACAACACACACAATGCAACACACACACAAAACTAGGTCTTCAGAAAGCAAATCAGAGTTGAGCAGCAAAGCAGAGCTGCAGGTGGAAACTGCATTGGTAGGAAAAAAAAGACAAGGAGGTCCTTCATTGACAACACCCAGTGAAATTCTCATTCACACAGACAAGCAGCAATTTCACTTCATTAGTCTTGACTTTATAAACCCTCCCCCCCTTTTAGCTGTGAAGCAAATTCATGAATCCAACACATCCCATCTTCCTCAACCATCACCCCAAACTAGCATTCCTCACAGATCGTCTTCTGTCAGCTAGAAATCCCGTCCATTCTAAGACAGGTGGGATGAGGACAGGTCACGGTGTAGGATTCCTGAGAAGTCGTCACAACCTCTACTGGAGATGCTCAACTCTCGGGTCATGAGAAGAAGGAAGATATCTGGACTGCAGCTATCATGAGACCGCAGCGGAATCAATGAAGACGCCACAATCTTGTTCAGCTAACTCAAGCCAGATCCTTGTTGCCCAACCGAGCCAAGTTCACCGGATCATGTAGATTTGTCAAAGTTTGTGTAAAGAATTTGTGGGTTGCAGCATGACCTAGTGTGTCCAGATTGCATGCCATCAAAGTCTATCTCTGCATGCCTTTTGCCAAGCAGAATCTCTCCTGTCAATATTGGCTTTCAAAGATGCAGAATAGAAAGATTAAGTACATTCAAAAAGTCGCCTCACACACCATAGTGCCGTGGTCTTGTCACTGCTTTGAGCCGATATTCAGACATGTCACTTCTCTGTACTAACCTGGAGCAACAGTGATTTTGGGATACAATTCAGCTCACTGCTCCATTCACATAGAACAGTCCAAGGCACCACACTTCCTGTGCTTGATGTCTTATATCTAGAGGTTCTTGATTCATATGTTCTTTGCAAAGCAGTAGCAACAAACTTCTATGCTGTGAAAGCATCTGTCTTCATACATTTTCCTTTCTTTGATGAATCTGCCCGTTTCTGTTAAAAGGTGGGAAAAGACTACGGTCTACTAATAACCTGTATTGAACAAGAACAGTTGTCAACCAACACTAACTCTAAACCACCCATTCACGCAAAGTTCTGTTGGTGCTCGACTATTTTGTGGTTACCATCAGAAGATGACTAACATTCTGCTGAGAACCACAAAATAATTCGGCACTCACCTGATATTGGTCCATAATTCTCATGGTCCTTGAACCTAACCAAAATTGAGCAAAAGGACTTTTCTTCAAGTTGTGCCCTACATGAATACTTTTGTGGTTCCCCACAACATATTTTCTTTCAACATTTCCAAGTGTCACATTGCTCTGCAAGAAGCAACATCAGCACTAGCAAGGCCATCTTGCTGTAACAACACTTCATCTCCAAATTCCCTGGGTTTCAAGTTGGCATTATGCAACTTGTCATCAAATATTTCCTGGGTTTCAAGTTGGCATTATGCAACTTGTCATCAAATATTTCCTGGGTTTCACCTTCTGCTCAAACAAGTTCAACACTTTTCAGATCCACCCTTCAGGAACAACTTTTCTTCAAATAGTTTCCAGCCCTTCACCTTGTTCTGCTGAAACTACAGCAGCATTCAACAGAACCATCCAGCAGAAGGGACTTTTCTCAAACATTTCCATGGATTTCACCATAATCCCACGCATGAACTCAGCACTTGGACGAGTCACCTAGCAGAAAATAGGTCATCATTTCTCCTTTGCCCTTCACCTTCACAAGACCCCGGCACTCCAGCTGAAAGCCGCGCACGGACAACACGGAGAACATGTCTCCAGTCACTTGGATCTTGCCTGGGACCCCCGTGCTGTCCATGCGAGACGCAACGTTGACGGTGTTCCCCCAAATGTCATAGTGCGGCTTGCGTGCTCCGATGACCCCAGCAACCACGGGTCCTGTGTTCATGCCTGAAGTGACACGGCAAGGGTCAGACATTGGGATGCAATGGACTCATCCAAAGATTGCAATAAAGACACAATCGGCTGCAGTCAAAGACAACTGCAGACAGACACAGATAGGTAGGAACAGGCAGCAAGACTCAGAAAGAAATGGACAGAGACACACAGATTCATCAGAACAGTCCAAGACTAAGGAAAACATTGGCAGTCAGACATACAGAGCAGCAGATGAAGACCAGCATATATGGTTCAGCAAAGTGAGACGAAGAAAAATAATAAAGAGAACACAGAAAAATAGTCACAAACAAACAAACAGCCAAATAAAAACATGCCATACAGCCTGAGACATGAGGAGACATACAAATGGACACAGCTCTGGATTCACTGGTCAAGTCCGAGGGATGAGTAGGCAGGCAGGTCATCTGAAATGTGACCTCATGTGGGAATGGAGGCCAATTCTGGAGGCACGGCAGTTTTGCCATGTGCTGCACTGGAAAACCTCCTCAGCGGAGGGGCCCTGCCTCCGCCGCACTCTTTTCTCGTGACTAGTGGCTGCTCTTCTTTCCTCGAAGGTCTTGACACCTTTGTGGCAGAGCTGTTTCCACAGAGACCTGCATTGTGCCCGAGTCTCCCAGTTTTCACTGTCCATGCCACAAGCTCTGGGATGCTCCTTCAGGCAGCCTCTGAAGCGTCTGCAGGGACGTCCAGTTGTCCGATGACCTTTCAGCAGGCCATACAGCAATCTCTTCAGGATTCTGCCTTCATTCATGTGGGCAAGGTGGCCTGCCCAGTATAGGACACAGGTACAGAAGACATAAGACACACATGCACACAGACAGGAAAGACTCAGAGACCAAGACAGACACAGTGAAAACACAGAAGAAGGCAAAGGCAAATATACAAGTATTACACAATGAACAATCAAGTTCTCCCCTAAATGCACTTCAAGCTTTAAGGGGCACTCAAGGTCCGACATCTGGAGCAGGTCCCAAAAGCATTGTAATCAATGGTTCCAGCTAATGAGAAAGAATTCATCAGCAACTGGTGTATGGAGAACCCTACAGACAGTGGCAGTTCAATGTGAAGGCCAGTATAGGGATGGATGGATGAATAGTGTATAACAGCCTATCAACCTTAGTAGGCTATATAAGGCCATTAAGCACGAAAATCACTGGAACAGTTTAGAATAAATGCAAATCATGTCACAGTGTCCCTAGTTATTCGCCTCTTACGAATTGTGTTAGGGAGACGCGGTGGGTCAATTTTAACCCCGAACCCACAGGGGGACACGTACAGGGACATCCAGTCACAAGACACACAGCCAGACAGCATCCCTACCAATCCGCATCTGAAAGTTGTTGAAGCTGTGCTCATTGACGTAGGCAATTTGCTGCTGCAGACTGAGAGCGAAGTGAGCCAAGGCCACCAGGTGGCGCAGGTCGGGATGGTTGGTGGTGGGGGTCAGTCCTGCGGCCGCCATGTACGTCTGTCCAATGGTCTTGATCTTCTCCAGACACTTAAACTCGTCCTTCTCCAGAATCTACAACACACGGCATTTAAAGATGACCGCCTGCCCAAATTTATCTCTTCTACAACAACCTCCAGAAAGCTGGAGTCAAGTGCTCCGAATTACCAGGATTGGTGGTCTTTGACAAAGCAGGTCAGTTTAATTCTCTTCACCCCATGTTAAGTGAGGAAACCTTGTAAAATTTAACAGGTACATTGAATAAAATTATATCATTTAAAACTTTTTTTTCCTTTCAGATAAGTTTTATTTTCTTTCTCTTGATAACATTTTTCTCTTGCATAGAAAATAATAATCTTTCCTGTGAGGCTCAGATAATGGACATAAACTACCAGAATAGCTCTGAATCTATGAAAACAAGCAAGACCTCAACCTTTATTCCCTTCCCAAATCCCTCTGACATCTTATCTACAGCACAGCTACACTCTATATGTCATCAAAGGGAGAGAAGAAAAATCAAGTCAGAGTTGTCTCCCCCTTGACCACAAGAAATGTGGTGTAGGACACAGTGCCTCATTCAGGAAGGTCAGAGTGGGCATTTTTTCCCCATACAAGTTTTATTTTCTTCTTAATTACAACATACTGCTCTCATACAAAAATACCCACCTTTTCTGAGAGGCTCAGATAATGGAAATAAAAATATAAAAGAATAGCTAAGAATATATTAAAATATACAGGCCCTCAATCCCAATTCCCTTCCCAAGTCCCTCTCACGAGTGCAGGGCAATTTTTGGGGACACAGTGGGACTTCTGGGGTGAAGAGGGCTCAAAATCAGCCAGCAAGACTGCGCCATCAGTTCCAGGGACCGCAGAGAGACATCATCATACACTCCGGCACCCAGGATCGGATTCGTCAGCCATAATCAAACTCAAAAATGAAGACTGCACTTCACATGTCAGTCACACAATGGTCAACCACAGAAGAAGATGAATTATGTCAGACTGTCTCATCTTTACCAGTGATGCAGCATCTATGACTTTCTTGATTCTTTCTTGCTTCTCTCTTGCTTCTCTCTTGCTTCTCTCTTGCTTCTCTCTTGCTTCTCTCTTGCTTCTCTCTTGCTTCTCTCTTGCTTCTCTCTTGCTTCTCTCTTGCTATTTCCCTATTGGTGGCCACCCTGTGGCATTACTCTGTGTGGTAAACCTGTGTGTGCATGAATGAGTATGAATGTACACTGCACCCCATCTCTCCTGTCCCTTTTATCCCCCCACCCACCCACCCAACCACCTCCCACCACTCTGTGTTGATTTATATATGTTATGTAAGTAACTTGTTCTTGAATAAAGAATGTTTTTTTAAGTACTTGTTCAGTATGAGGTGAACATCTATGATGCACCTACTCCTCTGTGTGACTGAGTGAGTGTTGGTTCAACGGCTATGACATGCACCCCCCCCCCCCCCCCAATAGTCCTAAAAGGATGGATCTTCCGCAATCTTCCATCATGTTTACAATGTAGATCACCAGCTCCTGGCAGCCCAAAATCCAGTAGTCTCCCCTCCTGCATGAGTGCATTGTCGGCTTCTCAACCTCTACTCACCTATTTATTGTAACCCTGCCTTTTTACAGGCGGATTTAGGAAAAAAAGTTTTGGTGTTTGACTAGGGAGGGTTGCACAAGATCTGTTGCTGAGTTTGTTTTATGTGGAAAAACTGTGGCAAAAAAATCCCCCCCCCCCCCCCCCCCCCCCCCCCTCGACTTCGGAAGCTTGATTCCAGCAGTACTGATACTTTCACAATTGCCAAATTCTAAACCAGTCATTCAGATCTTTCAGATTCAGATTTGGTCTTGTGTGATAGATACTTAGTGTTGTATATTGTTAATGCCAGCATCTGTACCCTCATTTAAATGTTATCATCCTCACGTCATTGTACATAGCAAAATTAAGGATTTCCCCTATACATACATGTATATTGTTCTTGTTTTACAGTATGTGCATAAATAATAATTTATTCATTCAGATCTGTGTATTAAAAAAATGGATGTAGAAAGATGGATGGATGGATAGTGTTTTACGGCCTATCAGCCTTTGTAGGCTATGTAAGGCCATTAAGCATGATAATCACTAGAACACTTTAGAGTAAACGCAAAACGACTCACGGTGTCTCTAGTTATTCGCCTCTTACGAATCGTGTAGGGAGGCTTAGAAGGAGCTTTCATCACAAATAATATGAAAGACCTGACCATTGAAAGAAAGAAAGAAAAAAGACTGAATAAATGTATATTTACAGGAACTTCCCTTCCTTTCTGTCTTGTCTAAAATGAATGAACACATCCCCTTTCGTCACACACAGAGACACCTACAATAGCCTCACTACCATCCCAAGCTGGAGAGTCACCTCATCGAAGTCGGCAATGATCTCGTTGAGGAGACGCAGACACTCCACGCCCTCGTTGTTCCCTTCCAGCTCCATGTAGAACTCGGAGAAGTTGGTGATGGTGGCAAACAGGACACCAATGTTGTCGCAGTCCTGGTAGTACAAGTCCTGCAGCAGAAGATGGGTCAGGTCATGAGCTGTTGTCAAGGTAACGGTGCTTCCTTTACATGTTGTGACTTCTGAAGGATTTGTGAGGGCTACAATCACATTTTTACCCTCTGGTCACCAAGCCACTCCCACTGTCATTGCTGTGATCTTCCAGGGTGGTGTGAAAGTATGGTTGCATCTGAATGATCTGATGGATGGATGGATGGATAGATGGATGGATGGATGGATGGATTGAAGGATGGATGGATGAATGGATGGATTGAAGGATGGATGGATGGATGGATGGATAGTTTAATGGCCTATCAACCTTTGTAGGCTATGTAAGCACAAAAATCACTAGAATAATTTAGAGTAAATACAAATTAAGTTATTTGCCTCTTACGAATCGTGTAGGGAGACGCGGTGGGTCGATTCTGACCCCCAACCCACAGGGGGAAGAATGATCTGACCCTGACCCGATGTCCCCCGCTAGACTCTTTGGCTGCTATGGGCCGCCCCTTGCTGAGCTACTGGAGCAGGCCCCTGGCTGAGCTACTGGAGCAGGCCCCTGGCTGAGCTACTGGAGCAGGCCCCTGGCTGAGCTACTGGAGCAGGCCCCTGGCTGAGCTACTGGAGCAGCCCCTGGCTGAGCTACTGGAGCAGGCCCCTGGCTGAGCTACTGGAGCAGGCCCCTGGCTGAGCTACTGCAGCAGGCCCCTGGCTGAGCTACTGGAGCAGGCCCCTGGCTGAGCTACTGCAGCAGGCCCCTGGCTGAGCTACTGCAGCAGGCCCCTGGCTGAGCTACTGGAGCAGGCCCCTGGCTGAGCTACTGGAGCAGGCCCCTGGCTGAGCTACTGGAGCAGGCCCCTGGCTGAGCTACTGCAGCAGGCCCCTGGCTGAGCTACTGGAGCAGGCCCCTGGCTGAGCTACTGGAGCATGTCTTGGCTGAGCTACTGGAGCATGTCTTGGCTGAGCTACTGGAGCATGTCTTGGTTGAGCTACTGGAGCATGTATTGGCTGAGCTACTGGAGCATGTCTTGGTTGAGCTACTGGAGCAGGCCCCGAAAGCACAAGGACCACAGCTTCCAGCTGATGAGGAAGGTATCGGTGCAGCACAGGCTGCTTGTGATTTGTATTCATTCATGCTTTTTCAAGAAAAAACGAATGAATCTTTTTTTTTACAGTAATGTCAAGTTTTAAAATGCCATTACATAACATAGTGAGCTGATGACTATTCTCAGCATTTTCTCAAAAACTTGTCAACAAAACAAAAAGAATTGTCTTAAAATGGAGCTTTCTCCACCTCATTGTTACTACATGTACATAGATCACCAGCTCCTGGCAGCCCTATCTCCAGTAGTCTCCCCTCCTGCATGCGTGCAGTCGGCTCCTCAACCTCATTGTTACTACATGTACATAGATCACCAGCTCCTGGCAGCCCCATCTCCAGTAGTCTCCCCTCCTGCATGCGTGCAGTCGGCTCCTCAACCTCATTGTTACTACATGTACATAGATCACCAGCTCCTGGCAGCCCCATCTCCAGTAGTCTCCCCTCCTGCATGCGTGCAGTCGGCTCCTCAACCTCATTGTTACTACATGTACATAGATCACCAGCCCCTGGCAGCCCCATCTCCAGTAGTCTCCCCTCCTGCATGCGTGCAGTCGGCTCCTCAACCTCATTGTTACTACATGTACATAGATCACCAGCTCCTGGCAGCCCCATCTCCAGTAGTCTCCCCTCCTGCATGCGTGCAGTCGGCTCCTCAACCTCAGTTTTACTACATGTACATAGATCAATAGCTCCTGGCAGCCCCATCTCCAGTAGTCTCCCCTCCTGCATGCGTGCAGTCGGCTCCTCAACCTCTACTCGCCTATTTATTGAAACCCTGTCTTTAACAGGCAGATGTAGGCGAGCAAGCTTTGGCGTTTGATTATTGTGCGAGGCGCCGTGCCGTGGTTCAATCCCTGGGATGGAAGGACTCTAGATTATCAATTTCTTGATTTTTTTCTTCTTATTCATCACGCATGGTCACAAAAGACCAGACAAGTTCAAGTCCTGCACACAGAATGCTCACCTCGTCCTTCTTGTACTGGTTCTTGAGGAAGTGTTCCGCCACGTGCAGGGGCAGGATGTTGGTGACCAGCTTGAGGTTATACGCCCTCAGACTCTCCATCTCCTCCATCTCTTCCGTGGCCTGTAGCAGCAATGAATGAATGAATTAATGAATGACTGAATGAATGAATGAATGAACTAGAGAGTATTCAGGGTGCACAAATCTCCATCAAGGAAATTTTTTTTCTTCCATGACCTGTATAACTCAGGCAGCATGTTCTGCTAGCCAGGCCTGATGCTACAATTTTAGCGCTTGCTAGAGGTCTGTGAGTGTGAAATGCTCTCACCTCCACATTGGTGTGGATTGCTCAAGTGAAACCCTCACCTCCACATTGGCGTGGATTGCTCGAGTGAAACCCTCACCTCCACATTGGTGTGGATTGCTCCAGTGAAACCCTCACCTCCACATTGGTGTGGATTGCTCAAGTGAAACCCTCACCTCCACATTGGTGTGGATTGCTCAAGTGAAACCCTCACCTCCACATTGGCGGGGATTGCTCCAGTGAAACCCTGACCTACAAATCCAGTTCCAAAGCTACACAACAGAAAACCTCCACATTGGCATGGATTGCTCCAGTGAAACCCTCACCTCCACATTGGCGTGGAATGCTCATCGAGTGAAACCCTGACCTACAAATCCAGTTCCAAAGCTACACAACAGAAAACCTCCACATTGGCGGGGATTGCTCCAGTGAAACCCTGACCTACAAATCCAGTTCCAAAGCTACACAACAGAAAACCTCCACATTGGCGGGGATTGCTCCAGTGAAACCCTGACCTACAAATCCAGTTCCAAAGCTACACAACAGAAAACATCCACATTGGCGTGGATTGCTCATCGAGTGAAACCCTCACCTCCACATTGGCGTGGATTGCACCAGTGAAACCCTGACCTACAAATCCAGTTCCAAAGCTACACAACAGAAAACCTCCACATTGGCGTGGATTGCTCCAGTGAAACCCTGACCTACAAATCCAGTTCCAAAGCTACACAACAGAAAACCTTAACATTGGCGTGGATTGCTCCAGTGAAACCCTCACCTCCACACTGGCGTGGATTGCTCCAGTGAAACCCTCACCTCCACATTGGCATGGATTGCTCCAGTGAAACCCTCACCTCCACATTGGCGTGAATTGCTCCAGTGAAACCCTCACCTCCACATTGGCGTGGATTGCTCAAGTGAAACCCTCACCTCCTCATTGGCGTGGATTGCTCAAGTGAAACCCTCACCTCCACATTGGCGTGGAATGCTCATCGAGTGAAACCCTGACCTACAAATCCAGTTCCAAAGCTACACAACAGAAAACCTTAACATCGGCGTGGATTGCTCCAGTGAAACCCTGACCTACAAATCCAGTTCCAAAGCTACACAACAGAAAACCTTAACATTGGCGTGGATTGCTCCAGTGAAACCCTGACCTACAAATCCAGTTCCAAAGCTACACAACAGAAAACCTCCACATTGGGGTGTGTCGCATGATGACGACAATATAGGTTGAGAATGGAGTGAGTGAGTTTGGAGTGGTTGTAAAATGCCTTGTAATAGTTTGGCTGCATCTCTGGATCTTTGTTAAGTCAGTTTTGCTTTGCGCGCTTGGATAGCGCAAAAACCCTTTGATGACTGAGTGACCGTGTTTGACCCCTGTTTGTTACTGCTATTAGTGCACTTGGTCTTTGATGTGTGAAAGCTGTGATGTGATGTCTAGACAGCCGTCTGGGCGCGGCTACTCTTCTTTGATGTGTGACAAGGTGCACTTTTGTGAGTCCTTGACCTATCATCAGTGTTGTTCTTTTAGTGTTAGTTTCCGCCCACGTGCTGGCTTCTATTGTTTCGCCCCACCCTTTTCCTGTTGCGATGTTCTCGCCCTCCTATTTTCCCCGAAAATCCTTTTCCCACCTGGGGCCGTGGTGACGTTTTTTTCTCTCTCTGACGTCATCCCTGACAGACGTCATTAGACTGACCATGGGGTTCGGGGTAAGTTTGGAAATCAATTGATTTGTAATTTTCTTGTAGTTATTCTAGGTAATGATGAGGGACCGAGATATTTTTTAAACCAATCTGAGTAAGAAGTAGAGAGAGAAGTTTTCTTTTCCAACTGTCGAGAAATAATATTGTTTTCTGGTTGCTTTCCTTGTTGGTAATTAAGAATCAAATTCCGTTAGTTCTGGCAGTCTTTTGCTATGTTCAAGTGGCCATCACTACTAGCAATTGGATTATGATAGATCAGGTGATTTGGTAACTTAGATAATACTCCTGGGAAATAGTCATGTTAGGATTATTCATGGACTATGGAGTGCTTAATTGGTAGATGTTATTCCCCATGGATACTCTATCATTTGGGCTGGGTCGTCCGGAGTTGTCTAGTTACACTGCTATTTTAGAGGCAAATGAGTGACCCATTCACTGTTGTCATTTAGAATGTTAGCATCACCACCTCATGTTCAGTTCTAACAAGTATTACCAGCTCCCTGTAGGTTTTTCACTTTTGGATATAATAACACAACGTAAACTGATGAATTTTCTTTAAATGCCTTGAATATTCCATTAATTGATGCTGGCATTTATGTGTAATTTTCCCATTTTAGTTTTATGGTTATGCTACTCTGACTAATGTGTTGTCTTGGTTTATTTTAGTTTGCCATCGTGCTTTTGTATAACTGTGTTAGTATCAGATTAAATATTACATACTGAGAAAGCCTATTCCTAATTGTTTCTTTTCAAACATATCGAACCTATTTCCCATTTTCAACCTCTCCCTATTTCCCATTTTCGTTCCCCCCCCCCCCCCTCTTCCACTCGGTCACATTACAGATGTAAGGAGGATGTGACGTCACCCTTTGTCGGGACAGATGGCTTCTGTTCTTCTCTGAATGTCGGCAAGGTCATAGCCGAGTTCAGAATTCGGTTAGTGCATTTGAGTTGACTGCTTTTAGGACAGGGTGTCTAGGGTATGGTCCAGGGGTCTTGAGGGGTTTGTTTGGACATGCATAGTCGTTCTTAGTATCCCAGGAGGCAATGGGATGGACTACGTCATGGAACTTCCGCGCATTGGCCATGCGGGGAGTTTAAGGTCACTTGTGTTTCTACCACCGTCAGGACAAGTCACTCCGCTCCACCTCAGGTGTCCCACGCCAGGGATAGCTGGAGGGGGAGAGCGGAGTTAAAGGCTTAGGAGGAAGTGTCCTAGTCTGAATAAGACTCTTAGTGAGTCATGCAGTAGTAAAGACTGTCTGCAGAAAAGACTTGTGTTCAACCACGGTGCTGGACAGGGCTCATCGGGAGTCGACAAGCTGTGAAAACAGCTCGGCATACAGCTCGGATCGTCTACGCCAAGCGTCCGGAGTCTGATGCCCGGAGCCACAGGGGCTCTACTTGGACATGACTCATCGAGAGTCGACTAGCTGTGAAAACAGCTCGGCATACAGGAGGATCGTCTACGCCAAGCGTCCGGAGCCTGATGCCCAGAGCCACAGGGCTCTACCTGGACACGGCTCACAGGGAGCCGATGGAGGCGAGTTCTATCTGCTGGCCCTGTCAGATTGCCCCCGCCAGAGGGATCTGTGGAGGCGGGTCGAGTCAGAGCCACCTCGACCCGGGGGTGCCTTTTCCAGGAGGTCACCCAGGGGCAGATACCTGCAGTATCCTCGAGTTTACCTACGCCAAGGAACCGAGGGGAAGGCTTAGGGGGGCGGCTCTTGCCTTGCCAGCTTCTGACTCTGCCGAGTCATGCTGCAGGGGAGGGATTATTCCGTCTGCAGGTGATAAGTCCCGACCGTCTTCCATGGATCTACGAGATCAACCACGCTTCTCTTCTCGCCGAGGAGAGGCTTTCCCTTCTTCAATGGTCTACTGAGATCAACCACGCTTCTCTTCCCACCGAGGAGAGGCACGCTCTTCCATGGATCTACTGAGATCAACCACGCTTCTCTCCCCACCGAGGAGAGGCACACTACTCAACGGTCTGCTTTGGGACCAGGGCGGGGCTTTTCCTCTAGAAGAGGAGGGCCATTCTTCACTTTGACCTGCCAAGGTCATGACACCAACGAAGGTACCAGTCCTCAACTTCCCTGACGCAGGAACGCCAGCCTGTTCGTCATCCTGCAGCAGGATAACGCTGCAGATTTCCCGCCCAGACTACCCGCCTGTGTCAACAGCCAGCGTCGGGAGACGCTACCTTTCTGTGTGGCTTTGGAAGTGCCACGTGTTTTCCCTGCTACAACCCAGTGGCAGTTTGCTGAGTGAGAATTGTGTGAAGTCAACCTGTGAAAGGCTACGGATACCTTCATCATCGTCTGGGAGTTCGAGGGTGCAGTTTCCGACCCATTTGGGGTCCACCTTCTCGCTTCTGGGGGTGCGTGGAGTGTCTTGCGTCACAGCAGGTGTGAGCGCTTGCGTGTTCCTGCTTTGTCCAGTGAGAGTGGACATTTCTCTGCGTGTCTAGTGAGAGGACACCTTGTCTGGACAGTTCCGTGAGAGGGGACTTTTCCCAGCAATCTGGTAAGACAAACTTATTCATTCTCATTCGCGTTCGGTATTGATTGACATCGTTTTCTGCATGTCGGAAATGGGTAATTTTTCTATCTTGAGAAGTCATGTCATATTTGGGTCCTGAAGGTAAATTTGCGCTGTGTTTAACGCTAAAGGTGCGGTGTGTCTCGGGCGTGGAGGGAAACAGGATGTTTTGTTCAGTCTTTGTCATTTAGACGAACGTGTGAGGTGGTACGTGTTTTTATAGCCATGAAACGGCAATCCCTTTTAGAGGGCAAGAATTTAGATCCTTATACCCGAAAGGGCGTAGTTTTGGATTTGTAAAGAATTTAGATCCTTATACCCGAAAGGGCGTAGTTTTGGATTTGTGAAGAAGAGTTCAAAATGGTAAAAGTTCAGTCTTTGTCATTTGGAATTTAGTAGAGTCGAAATTCATTGTATGAGGGCACGATTGTCCCTTTTAGTTAGAGCGAAGTTTTGGCGTCTTTGAATTTCGATGAATGAGACCACGGTCGGTCTCTTTTTAGAGCGAGTCTTTGATCTAGAGAGAGTGGCGGACTTTCGGATCTCTGATCTTTTGCACTCCGACCCAGTTGGGCAGAGTTTGGATGAAAGAGAGATGGCGTTCTCTCTGATTCGTTGATCTTTTGTACTCCGACCCAGAAGGGCGGAGCTTAGGTGTCGGTCTTTCATAGGCATGTAGGTGGAAGCGTCCCTTGGCTGGGAGCACTTGGTTTTTTCCCCTTTGTCTGAGCCGCACTGTTTTGGCGAGAGTTTGTATTTTTGAATCGGTGAAGGTAAATTGTCCTTTTTGTGTATTTCTGTCACGCGCTTGCCGGGAACCTGCGCTTGTTTGAAGCCAGTAGTTTTTCCCCTACTGAAGCTCACGTTACTCGTATTGTGGTGTAATTGTACTGCGCAGATTGTTTGTCTAAATTGTCATTGTAGAAATATTTGTTGGGGTTGGGATGTAACTAAACTGTTTTGCACATTGTTTGCTGTTGGAGTTGAATTGGTTTGCATATTGGTTGTTTGCTCATTGGTTATTATTCATGTTGGATTGTATCAATAAATTCTATTGTTTGAATTTGATCCTTCTGCCTCAGTGTCCGCTTCAAGTGTCTGTTCATTCATGTTTGTATGTCAGCAGTGTGGCAAAGAGACTTTTTAGAGAAAAGCCTCCACCATCCACTTAATTTGAACTAATGCATGTAGCATAAGTGACAAATTTGGTTCCTAGACAATTTTTAATTTAAAAAAATTGGGGTGGCACGCGACAGCGTGGATTGCTCATTGAGTAAAACCCTGACCTACAAATCCAGTTCCAAAGCTACACAACAGAAAACCTCCACATTGGGGTGGATTGCTCCAGTGAAACCCTCACCTCCACATTGGCGTGGATTGCTCAAGTGAAACCCTCACCTCCACATTGGCGTGGATTGCTCCAGTGAAACCCTCACCTCCTCATTGGCGTGGATTGCTCCAGTGAAACCCTCACCTTCCCCCAAATTTCATCAGAAATCATTTCAAGATTTTGGATTTATTTTGTCAAATAATGAACCAACCAACCAACCAACCAACCACCTGAAAAACAATCTCCTTGTCAAAGGCAAAAAATGAATGAATGAATGAATGAATGAATGAATGAATGAAGATGTACCACATATCGGCCTTTGCAGGCTAGGTAAAGCCATTGATCATGAAAACCACCTTAACTGGTCAGAGCTAGAGCAGGCTGTCACTCCCTGGTCATTCAGTGTCTCAGAGACCATAACGCGGTGAGACTGACCATCACGCGGTGAGACTGACCATCACGCGGTGAGACTGGCCATCACGCGGTGAGACTGGCCATCACGCGGTGAGACTGGCCATCACGCGGTGAGACTGGCCATCATGCGGTGAGACTGGTCATCACGCGGTGAGATTGACCATCACGCGGTGAGACTGGCCATCACGCGGTGAGACTGGTCATCACGCGGTGAGACTGACCATCACGCGGTGAGACTGGCCATTTTGGACTTCTGCATGGCACCTGAGATAATGTTGTGTTTAATGATGATGATGATTGCATTGTGTTCTTGTTGTTGTTATGTGTGTTGGGGCACAATGATGTTGGACATGTGTGTTGGGGCACAATGATGATGGACATGTGTGTTGGGGCACAATGATGATGGACATGTGTGTTGGGGCACAATGATGATGGACATGTGTGTTGGGGCACAATGATGATGGACATGTGTGTTGGGGCACAATGATGATGGACATGTGTGTTGGGGCACAATGATGATGGACATGTGTGTTGGGGCACAATGATGATGGTCATGTGTGTTGGGGCACAATGATGATGGACATGTGTGTTGGGGCACAATGATGATGGACATGTGTGTTGGGGCACAATGATGATGGACATGTGTGTTGGGGCACAATGATGATGGACATGTGTGTTGGAGGGAGCGAGTCTTTCTCTTGACTGCTACTATCTACAATGATGATGATGATGATGATGATGATGATGATGACGATTGATGATGATGAAGGGAGGGAGGAAGGAGGAGGAGGTGAATGGAGGAAGGAGGAGGAGGAGAATGAATGATGGACGAAGGAGGAATGAGTAGTTGTACGTTCTATCAGTCTCTGTATGCTATGTAAGGCCATAGATCACGAACAATGACAAGCAGTGGTTAGACTATGACCAAGTCAAGTCACAACTTTCACTAGTCATTTGCCTCGTACAAATCAGGTAGGGAGACTGTGGGTCTATTCTTACCTCCAACCCACGGGGGGAGATGACGACGATGACGACGAAGATGATGATGATGATGATGATGATGATGATGATGATGATGATGATGATGATGATGATGACGATGGTGGTGGTGGTGGTGGTGGTAGGGGTGGTGACGACAGATGATTGCCAACGACAATGATGATGCGAGCATGTGAATAATGCTTTCATTTTCTTCTGCTTTTACTTCCCCCAAAAAATAAAACTATTGTGAAAAAAAGAACGAAAGAAAAAGGAGGTAAGCAACAGGACAGAACACTAGAAGGGAGGGAGAAGGCAGCCACGTAGCAGGCAGGCGTCAGCGCATGTGACAGCCAGGTCAACACCAGACACATCCCTACCTGCACTTTCCACAGGAAGTCCAGACGAGCGGTGGACTCCACTTGCTGAGCATGGACGAAGAGGATGACCGTAAAGCCTAGCAAGACCAGGATGGTTTCCCACCGCAGAGCTATCGAGGACATGGCATCCCAGACCTCCTTCCTGAAACAAGTGCAGAGACTCATGATCATCCTTACCAACAAGAGAAGCGTGACCAATGAAGGCTGGCGATGCGACGTTGCAGGGGCAAGTTTTTGGAGAGTTAACTTCTCCTTCAGGCCTCGTCACCCTTCTGCTGTTGTTCTAGATTATAGTCTGACACCCACCCCTCACCTCTGTGTATGATCATCCTTCACCACCACCAGGCGAGACACACCATCTCTTGATGATGGGTCCACAGGCGGCTGATAAAGCCTATCTGGATCTGAAAGACTCTCTCACAAGTTGGACACACATGGGGGGGATGGACGGACGGACGGAATTTTATGGCCTATAAGCCTTTAAGGCTATGTATGGTCATTCCTTGCGATAACCTAATAAAGTAAGAGTAAGATCAGTCAAGTTACGATGCCCCAATGTATTCACCTCTTACACATCGTGTAGGGAGATGCAGTGGACCTATTCTGACCACCAACAGGGGGTGGATGGATGGATGGATGGATGGATGGAGTTTTATGGCCTATCAGTCTGTGTAGGCTATGTAAGGCCTTTAAGCACAAACATCTCAAAAACAGCTTGGAGTAAACACAAATCAAGTCCTGATGCCCCTGTGGATTCACCTCTTACGAATCGAGTAGGGAGACGTGGTGGGTCTATTCGGACCCCCAACCCACAGGGGAGCACACATGGGATGAGGCAGTGGGGTTACTGGCAGCTCTGGTCTTCCTTGCCTTCACCTGCTGCTGCAGTTCTCCTCTACCTCCGCTACCCTCAAGCCTGCAGTCCTCCTCTCCTCCGCTACCCTCAAGCCTGCAGTCCTCCTCTCCTCCGCTACCCTCAAGCCTGCAGTCCTCCTCTCCTCCGCTGCCCTCAAGCCTGCAGTCCTCCTCTCCTCCGCTGCCCTCAAGCCTGCAGTCCTCCTCTCCTCCGCTACCCTCAAGCCTGCAGTCCTCCTCTCCTCCGCTGCCCTCAAGCCTGCAGTCCTCCTCTCCTCCGCTGCCCTCAAGCCTGCAGTCCTCCTCTCCTCCGCTACCCTCAAGCCTGCAGTCACCCTCTCCTCCACTACCCTCAAGCCTGCAGTCCTCCTCTCCTCCGCTACCCTCAAGCCTGCAGTCCTCCTCTCCTCCGCTACTCTCAAGCCTGCATTCCTCCTCTCCTCCGCTACCCTCAAGCCTGCAGTCCTCCTCTCCTCCGCTGCCCTCAAGCCTGCAGTCACCCTCTCCTCCGCTGCCCTCAAGCCTGCAGTCCTCCTCTCCTCCGCTGCCCTCAAGCCTGCAGTCCTCCTCTCCTCCGCTGCCCTCAAGCCTGCAGTCCTCCTCTCCTCCGCTGCCCTCAAGCCTGCAGTCCTCCTCTCCTCCGCTGCCCTCAAGCCTGCAGTCCTCCTCTCCTCCGCTACCCTCAAGCCTGCAGTCCTCCTCTCCTCCGCTGCCCTCAAGCCTGCAGTCACCCTCTCCTCCGCTGCCCTCAAGCCTGCAGTCCTCCTCTCCTCCGCTACCCTCAAGCCTGCAGTCCTCCTCTCCTCCGCTGCCCTCAAGCCTGCAGTCCTCCTCTCCTCCGCTACCCTCAAGCCTGCAGTAACCCTCTCCTCCGCTACCCTCAAGCCTGCAGTCACCCTCTCCTCCGCTGCCCTCAAGCCTGCAGTCACCCTCTCCTTCGCTACCCTCAAGCCTGCAGTCACCCTCTCCTCCGCTGCCCTCAAGCCTGCAGTCACCCTCTCCTCCGCTGCCCTCAAGCCTGCAGTCACCCTCTCCTCCGCTACCCTCAAGCCTGCAGTCACCCTCTCCTCCGCTACCCTTAAGCCTGCAGTCCTCCTCTCCTCCGCTGCCCTCAAGCCTGCAGTCACCCTCTCCTCCGCTACCCTCAAGCCTGCAGTCACCCTCTCCTCCGCTGCCCTCAAGCCTGCAGTCACCCTCTCCTCCTCTGCCCTCAAGCCTGCAGTCCTCCTCTCCTCCGCTGCCCTCAAGCCTGCAGTCCTCCTCTCCTCCGCTACCCTCAAGCCTGCAGTCACCCTCTCCTCCGCTGCCCTCAAGCCTGCAGTCACCCTCTCCTCCGCTGCCCTCAAGCCTGCAGTCCTCCTCTCCTCTGCTACCCTCAAGCCTGCAGTCCTCCTCTCCTCCGCTGCCCTCAAGCCTGCAGTCCTCCTCTCCTCCGCTGCCCTCAAGCCTGCAGTCCTCCTCTCCTCCGCTGCCCTCAAGCCTGCAGTCCTCCTCTCCTCCGCTGCCCTCAAGCCTGCATTCCTCCTCTCCTCCGCTACCCTCAAGCCTGCAGTCCTCCTCTCCTCCGCTGCCCTCAAGCCTGCAGTCCTCCTCTCCTCCGCTGCCCTCAAGCCTGCAGTCCTCCTCTCCTCCGCTACCCTCAAGCCTGCAGTCCTCCTCTCCTCCGCTGCCCTCAAGCCTGCAGTCACCCTCTCCTCCGCTGCCCTCAAGCCTGCAGTCCTCCTCTCCTCCGCTACCCTCAAGCCTGCATTCACCCTCTCCTCCGCTACCCTCAAGCCTGCAGTCCTCCTCTCCTCCGCTGCCCTCAAGCCTGCAGTCACCCTCTTCTCTGCTACCTTCAAGCCTGCAGTCACCCTGCCACGCCGGAATGGACGATCTTTGGCCAGTGACTCCCAACCGCCCATGTTGATCTCTAGGGCTCTGATGGTCCTTCTCAGGCAGCCCTTGAAGCACGTTTTTGTCCCCCAGCAGCTGGCTCCCCCTCTCATAGCTTACCATACAAACACCTAGTTTGGCAGTTGGTACCATTTCTAAGATATTTATCAGATATAGTTGTCTGACATGTAACGCCTTTTAAACTGGCCAGTTAGAAGTATCACCAATTCTCATCCAAATAGCAATAATATATATTGTATTGTGTTGTATTCTAGAATGACATTTCTATAATAATCTTTATTTACATCCTTTTTTACGGAAATTCTTCCATATAATTTCACTCCTAGTCGCCACTGTGCATCGCCCAGTGACCGGTTTTACTCCTCGGTAGGCGAGGCAATGAGGGTGAAGCACCTTGCCCTGGGTAGGCGAGGCAGTGTGGGTGAAGCACCTTGCCCTGGGTAGGCGAGGCAATGAGGGTGAAGCACCTTGCCCTGGGTAGGCGAGGCAATGAGGGTGAAGCACCTTGCCCTGGGTAGGAGAGGCAGTGTGGGTGAAGCACCTTGCCCTGGGTAGGAGAGGCAGTGTGGGTGAAGCACCTTGCCCTGGGTAGGAGAGGCAATGAGGGTGAAGCACCTTGCCCTGGGTAGGAGAGGCAATGAGGGTGAAGCACCTTGCCCTGGGTAGGAGAGGCAATGAGGGTGAAGCACCTTGCCCTGGGTAGGCGAGGCAATGAGGGTGAAGCACCTTGCCCTGGGTAGGAGAGGCAGTGTGGGTGAAG